>JANEHU010001711.1:155000-228112 GCA_027563435.1 Nasonovia ribisnigri
CTTTATGTGATCAGTTGTTAGAAGACAATTATTTCCATGTACCCACCTTAATCTATGATTTGTTTTTTTTTTCTGCGTACCTACCTATATAATATGTTCTGAAACGTATTAAAGCAAATAATAACAAATAACGCGTTACAACTGGTAAAGAAATATAAACTTTTATCATTACAATTTTATATTAGTTGTATTATACAACTTGTATATATTTTTAAAATAAAATATTTCTAATTTTAGTTTTATAACACAATATTTATTACGAGTGTCTACAAATTATAATATAAATTGCATCTGTACATAGTTTAATTTCAATAAATATTTATTGTCATTTATTTAGTAAATCATTTATATTGGATACTATAATGACGAAACAGAATGCTTAAATTTCTATATGATAACCTACCAAACTCTTTTTTTGTTCTCTAGTTGACTACCTATTCAAGCTTACTCTACAACTCACGTCGAGTGACAGTTTTAGTACCCTTGACAAATATTATTATTTTTTTTTATCATTTTCTATCACGCAAATATAATTTTTTTGCTCTCCAGACTTTAACGGCTAGATATGTACACAGACGCATAAAATCTAAAATTATTTATACTTTTAAGTTTTTATTGCTACGTTTGACATATATTCTGATTTGTGTCAGTTACCGCACCCAAAAAGAAATAGTATATAATATTAATGTGTTATAATATATACTCATTATGTAGACAATAAATAAAATGTAAACTATCAAACGAAATGTAATGTATAAATGTGTGACATCGTTAAGTAATTGAAGTAATAAACATATTTGTTAGTATATTGTCAAATTTAAACTATAATTAAAATATAAGAATTTTTTAATATAAAAATTAAATATCTTAAGATCAGAAGAAAAAATAACATTAAAATGTTTCATAACTAGGTTCATTTTAAATAGGTATTAATATGTTGTTGTTTTATATTTTTAGTAGACACTTTTAACAAAATATAATGAAAGAAACAATGATAATTTATTATTATTTAATACTATGAAATACATTGTTATAGTGACACATTTTCGCCTTACAGAAATTGATTACCTCCATAAAAATAAAATACTATTTATGAGAAAAAAAACTTATATAATATAAAATTGTGTTACTCGCTGTAGGTATGTTTTAAATTGAATAAAATTGGACCTTTTTTAACTTAATACTAGCAAGCGAGTACAGTTGAAAAATAAATAGTCTTACAAAAAAACCTAGTTTATGAATAGTTATAATAGAATTTGTTTGATACATATAAATTTAATCATAGGTACTTGTGTAAAAATTAACACAACTATTACAACTTCCAAAAATGTATATTTTAACATATTGTAATATTTATTGTTTATTACAAATTGAAACTTGTTTGGATATGGAGATTAAAACATAAAATTCAACTTGGAGTTAAATTATATAAATCCTGAATATTTCTAAGCTGTATGTATCGATAAAAAAATATCGTGGACGCAATTTGTTTATTGCTTAATATATCTGATATATATTTATATATTTTTTGAATATGAATTGGACGCAGTCGGCAATAAGATGTATTTTGGATAAACGATCATGAGTCATGACACAGATCATATAAGTTCTCCCGTTAAGGAAATCACATATAAGTTGTTTCAATTATTTGTGATTTTAAATTTTATATATATTATTAGTACATTAAATTTACATTAAATAGAAAACGAATAAAAATTGTAGAAATATAAATTCAATTTATATTGGTATAACTATTCTGAACCATTTGGATTACTGACTGACCTTATGATTTGATTTATTTTAATATCTTAACCTTATGAATACGATTAAACGAAGTATTTTTATTGAAAGTGGATTTAAATAAAAATAAAAATATGTATTGGTGATATATAATTAGTTGGTACCAGGTACCTACTTTACACGTGTTTTGGGCCATTAAAAATGTTTTGATTGTTGTGTAATCGTGATGAGTTTTATCAAAATCATAATTTTTAATATGATACGAGTTAAAAGTTGTTTATGGTTGTAGAACAGACATAAAAACTAATTACAATTTTTTTTAAGTAAGAAAGAAAAACATTATCAGCTGTTGTTTTTTATGTCTTACGTCCCACATAATTTACGTTTAAAAAACAAAAAATATAACATTTTAAGTTCTAAAAAATAATAATAATTTCTAGTAGAATTGCATCTGACAAAATAGATTATCAATGCGCCCTTATAAAACAAAAAATCTTATTTTTTTTATCTACTCTATAAGTCCAACCAACGAAATAAGGAAACATATTTTGACGGCTCCATTTTTTTTGTTTATGATTACGTTATGACTCAATTATTTTTGAATTGTTATTTTCGTGTACAGTTCAATTTCAAATCCTTTCATCTCACTAACGAATGTATTTTTAATGGACGATATAACGACATAATACAAGTGACAACTTTATACTATATAAATGTTAATACAAAATAATTAAATAAATATATACAGATAAAAGTCGTATTATTTTTTTTCGAGATAACAGTGAAAGCTTCCGGCGTAAGCTTCAGTATTGATAATGTCAATATTATCTGTTACCTTTTATAAATTGAACTGGCCTTAATGTATGGTTCAGACTTTGTTCAATCTCGTGATTGTTGAGGTATTCTCTTTTAATTTATTAAATTGAAAAATAATATTTTTGGTTTTAATACATTTTGCAATAAATCAAGTTTTTGAGAATAAGGTAGTTTAAAAATGAAATTATAGATAATAATATTAAATAATTTATTATTCGTAATATGGCATATTATTCAGCACTCGTTGGTATTTTCGTACATCACATTAACTGCACATATTTAGTCAAAATAACAAATAATAATAGGTGCCTATGTATAATATAAAATATTTTAAATAGCCTCTTAAAAACCTAGTCCATTAGGTTTTTTTTAACAATAATTAACATGAAATATAAATGAAACTTAAAGTTTAGTATAACAATAAAAATATTTTTAATTTTTTCAAAAGATAATTAAAAAGATAAAATACTAGAGAATTTTCTACGCAAAAGGCGTACGATTTTTCATCTAGATACAAAAGAAATGACAAAATATTTGTTACTTAACTCTTATAAACGTCAAAGTTACAGAGAAAACGTGCCATGGACCATGTATAATTCCTCCCATAATGATGCTGTTAAACCAAAAGTTGACCACTGTTTTTGCATTTCTATAATATTATACAAGTCACATAAATATTATTTTATTGGCGGATACTAAACTTGTAGCAATGCGATTTGAGTGATTCGTAGGATGGGGGCGAAAAAGAGAAAGCTTGATAAAAGATTATCAAACTTAACAATTATCGAACTTATAGAACTAAAAATTAATTAATATAAGTGATATGAAAGTATTCGTTTAATTAACAGAAGATCTAATTGAAATCTTTAATATTATCAGCTAACATTCTTCTAAAGTTCGACGTTCATAAACAATAAAATAAATAAAATTTTTCATAACATTGTGTTCTTCAAATACAAATAACGACAAAATAAACTTTTACGACAATATTGTATACGTTTTATGTACCTTACCAACTATAGTAAAAAAATACAATCGTACATTTTAATTTTTGTTGTTATTTTGTTTTAACTGTTAATGTCTCAGACTTTTATAATACTAAACACGTTTTGATATTAGATAAAAGTTTATTTTGAAAAATCTTGGGAATTATATCGTATACCATCGATTCTGTTTTTTTTTTACTTTTTTTATACTTTTATTTATCACGGCAAGTATAAAAAAAACCTACAAAGTTTATGGATAGTAGAACTGAAAGTAATTTTATATGCATTACAATATTATAAAAAAAGTCTCACCCTCGGCATAAATTATTTATTTTTATTCATTGTACATGCGGGAATGTCCGATTGTTCCATTTATTTTGTCTAAAAAATGTTCGATAGAAACTTGCGTATATTTGGTAAACGAGTTGAAATATATATTTATATATAGTTAAAACATCGTCTTTCTGTATATTTAAAGATATATATATATATATATATATATATATATATGTAGTGTTTTTAATTTATTCAATTCGAATAAAATAAAAACAATGATTCCACAATACAGTTCATTGTACAACTGTTTGTTTTGAAGTAAACACTGCTTACATTGTTATATTAACTATTAGTTTATATCCTTTTAGGATTATATTGTTGAAACTGAATTTCAGCTATCTTGAAAAGGCGTGTCTTTTGTAAAGTATAAGGGATCGGGTTAGTCCGACTTATCCAGAATTATTGCGGAAAAGTTTAATCATTTTCTTTTATGACTTTCCTATATCATACATTTCTGTTATAGACATAATATCAGCATTGAAATAACGCTATCTCACTAAGGAATACAGTTTTGTCTAGAACTTTTTTAATTTGTATGAAACGTTTGGTATTGAATTCATATTTATACACGATTGTACAAAGGGGATAAGTCAATGGTTTAGTATTTGCTCATTTTATTTGTTAGTGTTAGTATGAAAATTATTTTTTACCAGAATTTATATTTAGAAAATAGAAAAACAAAATTGTGTCCTATTATATTATTTTGACCTTTTAAAATCTATAACAATATCATGTCGATTCGGATCTACAGTAGGTATATAATATAATATTATTTTTATAATTTATTTTTTCAAATTTATTTATAAAATTAATAATATTTAAGAGTTAAATTGTCGGTTATTTATGGGACGCCGTAGCGGCCATGACGTAATTTCCGTTTATCTGTATTAATTTTTTTTTTTTTTTTTAATCAACCATGTCACACAATTATGATACATACTATTCTAATATTATATTTCGGAATGAATGGATTACATATTTTTTTCCATGTACATTAAAGCACATACATCAACGCCGTCATTCATTTACCGACGCAGTTTGTATCCAACAATATTGTACTTATAGGACGTATACCGAAAAAAGCGTTTTGTATACAACTTGCGATAAATGCGATGACCGTAACGATGCTCGAGATATTATACACATTTATACATATTATATTATGCGGGTACAATAAAATATTGACGTCGTTTCTGAGTTCTGTGTGAACTCGATTTGTGGGGTACGGGTCGCACATTATATAATATCGTATGGATGCGCCGCCGCGGTTGGAGAGGATTTACAGTCGACTTGAATAATATTTCCGGTACCTATAATAATAATAATAATATTACGAGCAAGTTGTTATACGACCATGGTACAGCGTTAAATTGTAATAGTGGTATACCTAAAACAACCGTTTTATTATATTATATAGTGAGACACTTAACCAAATAAAGTGGCCGAGTATACCTATATTATACTATTGATTTTTAACCTTCCCGCCACTCACTATTTTTAGTCATAATGTGGTTTTATAATATGATCATTCCAATGTGTACCTACTATTAATACGACCAAATAAGAAAGCCGAATCAGTGTATGCACCTTCATACGTTTAATCGAATGTCGTATTGTCGTTTACTTATTGCATCAAGAACATTAATAATATATATTATTGCCTAAAGATTGACTTTTATGTAAGTACCAATATTATTATCCAATTCAAAATCACCTGATATACCTAGTGTTGTATAGTATAAAATATTATGTCAATTCAGCACCTGCATTTGGGCACCTGCAGATGGTATCGGAAACCATTCTTCTATAATGAAACCCAAACATCATCTAACCATAGGATTAGACAAAGTTAGATACACTAATTTTTAAACTCAGAGAGGCCTAGCAATCTTTTCTGATCTTAAAATAAATAAAATAATAAAAAAATAATTATTATGATTGCTCAAACAAGACGTGCACGGTGTTTTTTGTAATTATTTCTCTGTTTCAGCCTTGCTATGTTATTATTTTCAACGCCTACAAATAATGTAGTTATAATGTATGTACAATATTACTAGTTACTGCCAAATTCGAGTAGGTAATACGTAATAATCAAATTTAATTATAATAATATGTTGTTATGTACAAACATAATAGCCAGTAGGTAATCTAGTATACTATATTACGTGTCCGTGAATATTATAATTGCATATGAGGTAAAAAAAAAAAAATAATATCTAAACAGATATTAGTTTGAAATTTTTTAAAAAAAATAAAATATGCCTTTGACTATCCATAATATACATCGTGGTCGATCGTACTAGTCAACTAGAATATTGTACTCACCGTTTATTATAACATGTATAGTATTGTTGAGTGACGCGCGTGTCTTATTAAGGACATCGATGAGTCGTGTTAGGACGACACTTTGATACGACACTACGACAGATACAAGTCGTTCGCCGAGTTGATTGACGGGCTCACATCGCGAGGACCTCTATGACAAATAATAATAATAATTATTATTATTGTTATTATTATTAATAATAAACAAACTGTACTTCAGACAGGTACGTTGTATGATATGTCGTCGTACTATGTTAATATAGGTATAAATATCTAAATATACTATTTAAATATACAATCTATATATTGTATTAAACGTATATGCACGGGGTGGTAAGTGGAAATTTGCAATATTGCCGGTTGGATAGACGAAAACATCGTAACATAATACTATAGGTAAATATGTACACTACGCACGTTCACGAATAGCACGCGTAGCTTTTTTTCACTGCGAGCATGCCAATGGGGCATTCGACACCCGTCCCCTAAGAATATAGGATGAATAGTAGGCGCAACTAGCTAGACCGCTAAAACGTGAGGGGGGGGGGGTGCTTTAGAACTGTAAATTCCTCATAAAGCGTATGAGGAAGCGTACCAATACTACTAATATAATTGCAATATAATCTTATAAGATATAAACCCACGATAATCGACACTTGAAATTTTTTATACACACCTTAACACAATTCATATTAATAATAAACAAAATAATATATAATTATAATACTCTATATTTACCATTATTAAGATTCGAACGATAAAACGATAGTAATTAATATAAAACTCATGCTGGTTTCCCCAGTAGTACGCATTCCACTACATCGTAAATCAATATGGTAGTTGTTAATGTGATCCATTGACAAACAATTATTGTTCGTAAGCAATCCATTTCTCCGCAATGCGTATCTCAATGCTAAATTAATCGTCTAACAGTTATTGGAATATGTGCACATTTATAACGAATTAATATTATGTGAATTAAGTCATAGTTATGTTATCGAAATTGTTTTAATTTTTTTTCGGTGAATATTAATTTATAATAATATTAAAAAACACGAAATTTATGCCATTTCATCATAATAATAATAGTTAGACGTAATCCTAGAAAAACAAGGAGCTAAGTTTGAGCTTATGGGTGTTAAATTAAAACTTGGGGGTTCTAAAGACCATTTATTCGACCTCCTAGTTGCGCCAAAGCATAGTATAACGTACGCAAAAGGATAGCGTATAAGACGCTGCAGAGACATGCATTCTATACGTAGAATTTTGTCTCTGCAGCGAAATGCCAATAGTTCAGTTGGCACTTCATATCCCTTAGAAATGAGTCACATGAAAAAATATATTATTATGGTTATGACCGTGATGATCGCAGCGACGTATCACGGAAATCGGTGTGCAAAAGGTGTTTTTTTGGCGATTGTCAATTTTGCCAGTAGATATTATTACAAAATATGTGAAATAACCAATGGGACGTGCCTTTTTATATTATTTTATATACACAACTACTAGCCACTAGGTACGTATTTTTGGTTTGAACACCTGCAGCGTCGATTGGGGAAAATCAAACAGGATACATTAAATCTTTATATTGGACTTTTTAAAAGTCATCAATTAGCAAACTGTTCACAAAATGTAAATAATATTCATAATATAATGCACTCACGTTATTCGTGTGTCATAATATTGTGAAGGTTAAACAGGCAGTCGTGTGACATATTTTTAAAAAAATACACAAATTTATGATAAATATATACTTTTTATGTTTATTGTGTGTTTTTTGATACATTTTACAGCAATTTAATTGTTTGAATTGACTAAGAAAGTACAGAGTAATAGAAATGCAGCGTACCGTTTCTATCACCTGCCACTTCAGCGCACAAGCAGTTCGATTCGGTCGCATCGCTCCCATTATAATGTTTTCATAAATTTCAGTCGTAACTTCTAACCATTATATTAATCTTTACCGATATTTTTTAGTGTCAAAACTGAATAATTGATTAAAAACAACAATCTTGGTACCTACCTATAACTTTGAAGCAAACTTAAGAGTTAGAAATTATACACATAATATGAACGAATTGTGAAATACATAACAATTATTTACCATCTCAAAATCGTACATTAATAAAACAATGACTCCAAAACAAGTGCCGCAGAAGGTCTTAAAGTAAAATGATTTGGCACTGACAACGTCTCTGCAAATTCATAAGCCATTTATGATATTAATTTTTAGGTAATATTATAATATCAAATTATTTTTTGAGATAAATAAAATAAAAAATTTTGAAAAAAAAAATATTAAGTACTTATACTAACCCATTATATTTTTCGGCAAACAAACTAGAGATTTTCACAGTCAGTTTAGAAAATAGTTTTTTCTTGAATTTTTTTAGGTTAATTTTTTCTATTTCGAATCCAAGGTTTATAACAATGAATTACCTCTTTAAATAACTGTTCCTCCTAAAAAGTTAAATTAAAAGTTGTTATGGTAAATTTATCTTACGATCGTTTTCAAGCCAATGTATTTTTTACCTGGAAAAAGCAAATACATATTCTGATATTTCATAGAAATTAAGTCTCCCCTTTGCAATATTTCCAACTGCCTCAGATTTACAATTTCTTTGAATATCTTCAAGTGAGTACATTCAAACACAACGTTCAATGTCAAATAATTAGGATTCACCGGTAACCAAGTTTTTGTTTTATTAGAGAATACAGCCTCAGGTAAGGAATCCCATTGAAACGGTGTACGAACTGTTTCACGAGTTATACCATATGTTTTAGAAAGATCATCAACTATAGCTGATCATATCTCAAATATGTATCTGTCATTCCCAATTCAACGCCCATATAAACAATGGGTGTTCCTGGTAAGAGCACATATGAATACCATCTATCAATTCCAATCCAAATCTTGTGGTTGCACGAGTATTATATCATGATTTCCAATCCAAACCATAAATATATGTTAATAATAATTTTTTAGATTCGGAGGGATGAATGTATTGATTTTAAAAATAATGTGTTTTGTTTTAAATTTTGTGTCTGTATACGCGAAAGTTATCGAATTAATACTTTGATTTTCAATTTTTAGGGAGATCATCTTATGATATAATTATGGCACGGTGATAAGCAGATTATATAGTGTAAACCATAGACCTAACAACAACAATTTTTTAATAGGTCTATCGTCTATGGTATAAAGTATACACCACGATAGAGTGATTAGACTAATTATAACGCTTTGGTGTAAACCTCGGTTGTAGGTACCTTCTGTCTACAACCTTAGTGTAAACATTGCCTGTGTCAGAAATGGCGGAAATGGTAACCGTAGTCCAGTGATAATGTCGAGTCAGCTAGTTGTTTGTAATCAGAGGGCTTCAAAGGGTTTACAAACAGAAAAAAAAATATGAAAAACGATAGTTTTTAGACTGAAAGGGTTTTTGTTTCTGAAAGGCTATAGACATATTATTTCAGAGGATGTCAGCTCACTATTTGTTTTTTCTCTTTGCCTACGCGCAACATAGACAAAACGCATGTATGCAGAACCATTTTTTTATGTTTTAACTTTTTAAGTAATCTTAGAGTAAAACCACCCATTAAAAAACGATAAAGAATAGTATTTTTGAGGGTATGACATCGATTTGTTTAAATATTGTCTTCAAAACATTTAAACATCATTTAAATGTAAAACATTTTTTTGTTTATTTTGAAAGTAAAATATAAAGTCAAATTAAAATAAAATATAAAATTCATGCCATACCCTCAAAAATATTATTCCCTATAATTTTTGTATCAGTTAATTGTATTCTAATATAACTCAAAAATCATAAAAAAATGATTTTAGGTGAAAGCGTTTTATCTATGTTTCCCCTTGGGTCTGAGAGAAAAATTTATAATACAGCTGACATCCTCTTAACAAATACCTATAGTTTCTATTATGTCTATCTTAGTCCGTGATTATCACCGACGTTTTGTACTGAAATGAGCCATAAAAATGATTAATTGAAAAGGAAAACAAAAAAAAAAAAAATTATGAGAGGAAGACATTTTAATAAGGGGGGAGTGCTTAAACCCTAGAAACCTAGGTACCCTTGCGTACGCCACTGCAGTGACTCAGACAGGATGTTCTCGCTTAGAAACGTTTTTAGTATATAATAATACATCTAAGTAATATCAATGAATTAGAATTTAACACTTCCATTACACTTTCGCTTGCCCACCTTTTTTGTTATTTAATTCATCAATATTGAATATTCCAAAGAAATGTACCTATATTTCTTGTAAAACGTATTGATATACAACACGGTATTTATAACTATCCATATTTATAGGAATATCTTATATAGTATTATTACATACAGACCAACTTGACCATGCTCCAGATGGTAAACTTGAAAACCATTCTGTCAGTTTCTCAATATTATATTATTTTGCCGGTTTATGATCTAGATCTACAAGAGATAAATTTAGTGGAAAATGAGCTCCGAGGTTTGTTTCATTTCTATAATATTTCATCAATAACTTCAATTCTAAATAAGATTCAATGTATAGTTAGGTTCAATGTATGTAAATAATTTTGATTCCTACAAAGTATAAATTATTAAGAATATAAATATTATGAGAAAGAGATAATTATAATAAACCTAATATTTTTATAAAATCGTTTTATAGTTTCATACTAAAAAATGATTCTGAATGAAGACCGTCTGTAAGCATATAATATTACGAAGTATAATTTCTTATGATATTATTGTCATTAAAGTAATTTATTTTACTATTATAGTGATACAGTTATGTATTAATTTAATTAATTTTTGCCAAAAACATTACATTTTACAATCTCATTGTGTGCATGAAACATATTAGTCTACTTTAAAAGTTTCAAGTACCCACGAATAATATTTTTAAATTACAAAAAAAATTATTAAAACCGTTATTCTAGTTTTGAAGATATTTTAATGGTAACAAAAAAAACGTCAAACTGCTAGTATAACAATTTATCATGAATATTATATTAAATTTGCAAATTTTTCAATCAAGGGAATAATTATTAATCGAACAATTATTTTACAATAATCGAAAAAAAACTAAAACAAATAAAAATTTCGGCTGCATCCTAATTGGTTCCCATACCGGAAAATTGACATCCGAATTGGTTCCCGATACAGACTTATGAAAAAGCAGAATACGATATAATATAAATGAAATATTTAATATTATTATAACATATATTTCCCATCATTATAAGTACATAATATGAAACATATAGTCATTAAGATAAAATCGTTGTTATATTATCGATATGGACAAATAGTCATTACTCGTTAGTCGGTTCGACATTCAGTAACACATCGCAATTTCACAATAACCGTTGAGTTTACGCATAGTGTTAAATTAGTGCAAATATGGAATTTATGTATAGTGAAAAAAATATAAAACTTATCGTATTAGAAGGTTATAAATTTGGATTTCAAAAAAAATTGGCAGACGACATTGACCGTTTGACATGTGTACAAAGACCATGTAAGTCGTATTTAAAAATAAATAATTTAAATATAATTGTTGATAAAAGTGTTATACATAACCATGAAAAATGCCCTGATAAAAAATTTAACAGACAAAAATTAAGCAACAGTTCGAAACGAAAAGCTCAAGAAGTATTACATGAACGAGTGAACGACCATTAAAAATTATTCGCTGCGAGTTGGCTAAATCCAATATTGATACCATAGATGCTCAAGATCTATGTAGAAATAGAAAAAATATACATGCTAGTCGGTGCAGTACAGTACCAACGTTGCCCAAAACCTTGAGCGAAACTCATAATACATTAAATAATTATAATTTAATGACTAATCGGGGAGAACAGTTTTTATTTATTAACAGTGTAGAAACCACTATTATTGGATTTACATGTGATAGCAATTCGGAAGTATTACGTCAAATGAAAACTGTGTTTATTGACGGTACTTTCAAAAGTTGTCCTAAACTTTTTTACCAACTTTTTTCAATTCATGGTGTAAAAAATAACTACCATGTCCCTCTAGTTTTTTTTTTACTTCCAAATAAAACTAGTGATACGTATACAAAAGCTTTTCGTTTAATTCAAAATTATTTAAACTCGGATAAAATATATATACAGACTTTGAAAGAGCCATCCATGTAGCGATCTCTGAGCCTTTAGCTCAATTAAAAGGTTGTCGGTTTCACTTGGGCCAAGCATGGTGGAGGAAGATACAAATTCAAATGAATTTAAAAATGACGATTTTGAAATAGGACGAACATTAAAATTGTTTTTTGGCTTATCTTTACTATCGCCCACAGACGTTAACGATTGCTATATTAATGACTTAATGTCATTAAAACCGATAAATGAAAAACTTGATGAATTCTTCGATTATATTTTAGAAAATTATATTGAAAAAGATAGCTCATTTCCACCAACAATGTGGGATAAATATACCAGTAGTATAGAACGAACTACTAATTGCTGTGAATCATTTCACAGCAAATTCAACAGTTGCTTTTATTCCGCACATCTGAACATATTTCAATTTATGGATGTACTAAAAGAAGTTCAAATTGAAACTTATATAAAATTGCGAAGTTCGAACAAACTACAAAACTTGAAGTCTAAATATAAGGAAATATTCATAAAAACAGAAGTGGACAAATATAAAAATAACGAAATCAGTAGATTTGAATTTTTAAAAAATGTTTGTCATAAGTGTTTACCTCGATAATAGAAAATAATAACTATAAAAAAAATGTACGAATTAAAAAAAACGATATACTTACCTAATACCTATATTTATTATATTTATTTTATATTTTTAAATTAAGTTTTTAATTTTTAAAAAATGTTTATTATAAATTATTTATTAAGTCAAAATTTTAACAACTCGGGAACTAATTCGGATATACCCTTTGTAACAACCCAGGAACCAATTCGGACACTCCGCTGAATATAAAGGTTTATAAAATCTTTTTACATTTTTAACTACAAAAATAATTTAATACTTTAAAAAAACAAATTTTAAAAATGTTCACATTTTCAATAGAAAATGTTCATGCTTACGTCCTTAATAATACATGAAATAGTAATACTAATAATCAGAGTTTAGGACTTAAATAGCACTTATAACCATCAAAAAAGCACTGAAAAAAACTTTCAGCCTTCTTCAGTTTTGAATATATTTAAACTTCTTATTATACCTACTTCTTATAGATTTTCTGAAAAATACATTTAAAACTGTTAAAGAATAATTGAAAAAAAATTGATTTATTTGGACAGTGAGGAGATAAGTGAGCAATTACAATTTACAAGTCAATGTGTTTATTAGGTAGGTACTTGGAAATATAATCAAAGGAGAAAGATTATTTTTAGTTATAGCTTTACCGTAAATTAAAATAGAAAAAAACAAAAATTAACTAAAATGTCTAGGTATTTGTTAGTGGCACGTGTCACTATGTCTAAATCATAATTAAGCAGATATATGGAAGAAATAAAAAATAATCAGAAAAACTGGAAATAGGCATTTTTTTTTAAAAAAAAAAGAGTAAAAAAAAGCACTTTCAACTAACATGCCATAACATAGCATACACTACCATTGGTGTGTTATGTCAAAATAAGCAAATGCAATAAGTAGTCTCGAGCCCTGCTAATAATATACAATATTGTATGTAAATTTAATTAAAATACAGCATAATATATTAAATCAAATCTCTATTTCGCTATTGCACACTAATCATTATTAAATAATAATATTTATCAGATGTACCTACTTGATATTTGATATTTTATTTGTTTTCGTTGTATGGAAATTGCGTGTCATGAGGGTATTGCAAACGATCTCTTTTTAAGGAGTTAAAAATAGGAAATTTTCAAATTGTATGCATGTGGGTCTTGTAAATGTGTGCGTAGTAAGTGATCATTAGTGTGTGTGATTCTGTAAATAAATAGCGGACCGCTCATGCATGCGCACATACAACTCATACAAATCACTGGCACGGCGCGCGGCGTTCCGCAAGTGAACGGTAAACAACAATTTATGCTCATTTATATGTACTTTTTGTCAATTCTACCGATGGACCTGACAACGCGATAAGACTTCAGAAAACTAATTTGACTTCGTTAATATGTCAAATTGAGATCGATCAGGCCACATTATAAGTTATTTAAATTAACTTTCGAATAATCAACATTTATAAATGTTGATACATAATGTTGTAACATTAATATTCAAACATAATTTTAAAAAGTTTCCTGATCGATCTGAAGTAGACATAATATTAACAAATTCAGTTTTCAGAAGTCTTATCGCAACATCAGGGCTATCGGTGTGATTGAAAAAATATTGGTAAATTTTGGTTAAAAAAATTATTCACTTGCAATCTATGTAAGCATAATTTCGTTTCAAAATTTTCAGCGTTGTACCTTTCGTAAAAAATGTTCACTTCGATATTATATTATATCATAATCTAATATTATAATCAATGGTTTTGAAAAAAAATAGTTCAACCGTTCTTCTTGCAGACAAATCAATTACTAACAGTAATATAAATAAACGATAAAATATCCTTAGATAGTTAGAAATATCAAAAAGAGTTCTATTTCGTCTCAACAAAAGGTTATTTACCTTCCATTCTGATATTTTCTCAATATTCCAAATAATTCTAATCCTTTTAGCCATTAGTAAGGATACTGTTAAATCCCATTTCACTAGATTTTTGTAAATGCTGAAGGTTAAACAATTCCTTATTTTTAGCTTCAGCACCCAGTATAATGAAACACACAAATATTAAAAATGAAATTTTTGTAATGTGTAGAATAATATTGACTAAGCAACATATTACTTAGACATCTTGTCAACAGTATAAATACCTACTATTATAAAAAATGATGTAGAATACTATCTATAATAAACAGTAAATATTAAAAAAATGATAAAAAAAATTAGAATAAGTAAATATTGTAATCGTTTTATGGTATTAAAAATAATGAATATATCGTACATTTTTAACACCAAAATATTGTTGAAATTTGAAATTTAAGTGCTTATAAAAGGGAATAAAAAAATAATATTTTTTAATTTATATTGTAGCAATATATCTGGAGTTTTGACTTACATTTTCAAGCTTTTTGACCAAACGAAATATTGACATGTATATAAAAAAAAAAACTAAGTTGAAAATTGAAAATATACTCTGGCAGCTTAAAACAAGTCAAAATATTTTGAACAAGTATATATTTTTATCAAGTATAGAAAAATAATATAACTATATAACTATATAAATATAAGATAAACTTAGGGAATTCAAGTGAATATCTAATGTTGTAAAAATGTTAACTTCAAACACTCATAAAAATGTAATTTGAGTTTCCAGTATATAATTTTTTGTATAAATTAGACAAATTTATGAGAAATCCTGCATTCAATTTTCAAATCTTAGGTATTTTAAAAAATTTTGTATGAACTTCTTACTCAAAATAATTTGCACATTTTTTGATTTATCGAAAATTTATCGATTTTTCCCATCGAAAAATATACTGATGTTGAAAATTAAATCAGAATTTCGATTACTTATCGCAATCCCGGACAGAAAAAAAAAAATATCATTGTAAAATCGATATATCTATCACTCCGTTCAAAATCTAATAGATAATTTAAAGTAAATTGTTCTATCTTTCTTATTTAATATTGGAATTTCCATAGTATTAATTACATTTGATCACGTGCCTTGTGCTTCTTAAAATCATGTTAAAATTATGTTTTTATGACCTTTTCTATAAAATATCTTTGTATCTTAATCTCCCTTTTTATTGCCTATTATAATGAGCTCATTTATAATAGCCCATTTATGTCTAAGATAGGACAGCTATAAAATTGGTAAATAGTTTTATAAGTGTATTAATTATTAGTCTTAAAAGAAAAACGGAATAGATAAATTGCTGAGTTGAATGCTTTAAAAAAAAACAACTTTTTACGCATATTATTTATATACATAAAATTCAATAAAATATATTGTTCTTATATCTATTGTGATTTGAAAATAGATAACCACAAGTTCGGTACGTGAAATTGATTTAATATGTGTATCAAAATCTTGTAAAAGCTTTTCGAAAATATATTATACAAGTGGGACTTGTTGGATATTGTTGGACTCTTGTTGGAATTTGTGGGACCCTAATGTTTTGTCTATTTAATTTTTGTAATTTATGATGCGAATTTCAAGGCTATTATTAAAATATCGTGCTAAAGGTTGGAACCTTACGAAAAATTGCTGCAGCATGATATCGGTTTATATATTTTATTTACAAGTAATACGTATATTACTGGTATAATTACTAGTTACTACGGTCGTGTTTTCAAATATTTTTACTGAGACTCTAATATCGAGAATATAATATTATGTGACATTTTCGTTCTACGACTATAATGACCATTGTCTTTGACATATTGCTATTGTTGGTATATTATGTACATTGTAGGTCTCTAAATTGTTAGTAGCAATCTGACGATAAATAATTATATTTGTTGTTAAGAAAACAAAAATGTTAAAAAAAATATGCGTTAAAAATGAATGTTCACAGTATTTTTATTCAGTAATTTATTTTATATTTCGTACAATTTGAAATTTGTGACACTCTATGCTAACCACCTGGGGCAGGTACACAATATTTACCACTCTCTCCTCACCACTAGATCCGTTGATGCATATTTTTATACATTCTTACCAAAAATATAGATTTTATTTATTTATTTTGATAAATAATGCACAATACAATACAATAACATACATTTTGATATCAGGAGTAAATCAATTTAATTTTATAGCTTCATCTCACGTTTTGTGAAAACGATGAATAAAAGATGGATTACAATTTTACGATATTTCATTAGCTATACCCTACGGAACTGGCCCATTCAAAGGGTAATCGTTGAAGGAGAATGATTTATTATTGTTAAAAAAAAAAAATACAATTTGTCCATTGCGCCTTTCAATCGTTACAAATGTTCGCCAAATTTGTTACTCTTGGGGGTGTTGCATAGTAAAAACAGTCCCAAGAGGGTCAGCCAATTGATGTTGGGTTGAGTTTGCGAACGCCACGCCATTGTTCGAAAATACGTACACTGTCGACATATATCCGTAAACCTTTGGTAGTTTCAATAAACTACCAATCGAGTTCTAAGGAACTCTTTTGAGTTAAATTTGAGAGAAATACTATCTTTCAAGAGGTCTTATGTATATATATATATTTTTTTTGTATATACAATATACAACAATGGTGTGTATAATATGTAATATAATATAATAGAAATGTTTGATCATAAAATGTTGAACAACGAATATTATAGGTAGGTACCTATTATACTTTCAAGCCTATAGCCCCACAGTGTACCTACATACATGAAAATAACACAGTGCAGTGACATCGTATAGGTATAGTTTTTTCTAGTTTCGCTTTATTTTTTACGATTTGATTAATACATTTTTGTTTTTTACAATGATTTCACATTAATTTAACGTATCGATCACTTTTGATAAGTATACTTCATTCGTCGGAACAATACGGAATATTAATAATGAAAAAATAATAATAATAATAATCTGTCATAGACATAACCGTTATTTAATTTTTGTACCTACCTATGCATTTAAAAGCTAAATGGAGTGCTATTAGGGAATAACCGCTTTCGACGGATTAATTAAATAAATTGTGACCCACCGAGGTTTACCGGCGCGTCTACCTCGTCGTTGTCACCGTTTCATCACGGGTTTTTTTTTTTGTTTTATCGCAGTTTTATGTTATTTTATTCAAGTGTGAACTTAAAATGTATTTTTGTTATTGAATAATAATAATTTTTATCGCGGTTTGTTTCAGAACGATGTGATTTATTCGGCTTTCAAGTCCATAGTCGAACAAACCGAATGTCCGGCGTACAGTAAAATACTGTGAGTACCTTATTACTTTATTATTATACGAGAGGTTTTGTTTGGTTTTGAAATTATTATTTTAACGGAATGCCAGATTTCATATTATGTGGATACGGCCCTGAATATTTTATTATATTATTTTATTATTATATTATTAAATTGTAGTGGCTGAACGTGAACAATAACAATAACAAAAACATATAGTGAACAGTTTTTTGGGTTTTGTTTGACGTGTCGATCGATATTCCGCGTGGCTTTCATACCCTTACGCGTCGAGTGTCCGCTCATACACTCGTGCCGTGTTTATGACAGACTTGGGGGTGTGTGTTCATGATTTTACTGGATTTGTAAACGGCGGTGTTGATTTAAAATTCAACGTCCCTTATACATTTTGGTCACTGCATCGCCAATGCAAGTAAGTATCGAAAAAGGTCATTTGAAGAATCTTAACATACTGAAATGCGTATAATAATAATAAAATATACATATAGATAGTGCGATAACGATTATACATGGTGGTCGGTTTCACGATAATATTTCACTGTTTGGAATTTAATAAGGCACAATATTAGTGCGTACAACGTGTAGTATGATAATATGTAAATTGAATTCACTTCCAGCAGGTTAAAACAATATTGTATATATATTATTCAACAACGACCACGCAAATAATATCATTGTTGTATTATTCTCGAAAAACCTGCTGTTTAACACAAAATATGTTTTAGGGCAATTTATTTTCCACGACAACGTGTTCAAAGATTATTTCACCATTTTATAAACGCGTATTGTCATTAGAATAACTATATTATAGGCACTGGAAATCGTCATAATTGTATTACATTTTAATTTATACCTACTCATGTTGTATCGATAAATCGATCAAATTGAAATGTGAAAAGCTCCACCAATAACCAATATACCTAGCCGGTACGCTGTCCGTTTAATCCAATTGGATTATCATTTTAACTGTATACTAGCAGAATAATGGCGCACTTCATACATTTTTTATGTCAATTGGTTGATTGAGTGTAATTAAAGAAAATTAAATTATCGAAACTATATTTTAAAGTTACGAAATACGCGATAATGTCTAAATGTTATATTTATTTTGAAAAAATGTTATATAGTATAGTCTTACGATTATGACATTGTAATATTATGATTAAAATTAACGTTTTTAAACAGTTTTATTAATTAAATATGTGGACTTTGTTATAAATAATATATACATACATATATTATATATACGTATATGTAACATTTTGAGTTCGAATATTATTAATTTTAGTAATATAATTTAGTCTTATGAAATATAAAATCATATATCACCACGACCTTTCTTCCTAGTCTGCGAATTAGATTGTCAATGTGAGATCAATTCAAATTTATTTTGGTGAACTATGTAGTATAATATCTTAAAGACTTAAAACCAATACCTAATCTTAAAACATAGTTATTTAAAATCACAACAATAATTATTATAATGAATGATGTAGCTATTTTTTATATTATATATACAATCAAAACAATAAAGAATAGAATATGATATTATTATCCGATAAAACGTTTATAAAATAAGCAGGTTTTGTTAAATGTAATTTGAGAATAAGTTATTCGTATATTATGTTTATAGGATGATATGGTAAATTAATGTTTTTACGTCAAGGAAAAAGAATACTCGTTTCCAACACTTAGGTACATCCATCGATTTTCTCAAATTCTAAAAAATATGTAGTATTATCATAGTCCATTTCAAATCACAAATGTAAATATGGTTTAGGACTGTAGCATAAATCATGTTTGATATTGTAAACAATTTCATTTCAAATCTAGACAAAAATTGTTAGTTTTCTCATAACAATAATGGCAAAGCAAAAGCTAATTTTAAACACATTAGGATTTCTACACAATTTATACGGGTACGAAGTTTTGCTTGGTCATACTTGTTTAACGGATCCTGGGGTATCCCAAAACAGTATAACCTTGAAGCAAATGGATGTAAGAGCAAAGTAAAAAAGAAATACGTTGAATAAATTGTGTTGCAAACAGAGGCATCATTTATGGAAAAGGAGGAAGGGATCACCACACAGGCATTTGTCATGACCCTATAGGTTTATAATGGAAAACGTCCGCAAATAAGCGAATCTCTACACACCGTTTGCCAAATACCATTTTTTTCTTTTGCTTTATACCAGATGAATACTGTTGAATTTAATTGAAACTATTCGCCTTATAAGCTCAAATCATGTAACACAAAGAAATATCGTTTCATAAACCACAACACGTGGCATTATAGTAAATTGACACATTACATTAAAATTGTTTTTTATATCGTGAAAATAATATAGTTACCTACATAATATTATTACAATAATATAATAATATAAAAAATGGACTCTACAGACCTTTATTTTTATAACGCGACGATCGACCGTTCAAATATTTGCGTAGGTTAAAAAACTTTACTCTCGATTATCTACGTGCCCACCCACACACACATACCTACACTTTTGAAATATTATTGTTTTAACAGCTAACGGTGTGTCTATATAACTCCTGTAGTACATCTGATAGCGAAATGCATGATATAATACGACCGTAAACGATGCGGTGAGAAAAAAGTATTATTAATGATTAAAAAATGAAAAACAATCTCTGCCGTTCAATCTCCACTGCGGGTCGTCCTCACTCCTCGTGTCCGTCAAGATTTGGTGAAAGTGGGTGAGCGGGTGTGCAGTTAAAACGGTGCAGGATAGGTAGGTATTATCGATGGTGCGGCGGTAAAAACGTTTTGTTTGTCCGGGAAAAACTCAAGCGCACTCACTTAATTACGTGGCCGGTGTTATTGAGCCCTTCAATTAGACCTCTCTCTCTCCTTCTCTCACTCGCACCACTGCCTTCGTATCTCCTCTCTTTTCTATCTCCAGTCTCCTTGTATCTCTGCCCATCTCGGTTCCATTTCTCGCGACCACCCCCCCACTCTTTCCACCGCCGTCGTCGCCACCGAAAACCGCTAAACGTTTGGGTTAATTACACAGTTATAAACATCCACCATCGCCGCGGGTGTGCAGTAGGTATGCCTGCGCCGCCGCTGTCGAACTGTGTCAACAAAAGTTTACGGGAGATTCGTTAGGGCGTTTACATCAATTAGAAAACAACGACGGTGGCGACGGAGAAATAATAATAAATATGAAAAAAAAGAAACGATAGTGGATTTCCGAAATAGGTGCCTGCACCGACAACCATGTTTAGTACAGCGGTATAATACTTTATGTACACGCGAATACGATCGAGTACTGTCACCATAATATATTATTTTAAACTCGTAAGTACCATAATTGTTTTCTTCTTTCGATCGAGATATACACACATATATTATACTCTCAAGTTTGTTGTCGCCGATTATTGAAAAACACATAATGGTTATTTCTTAATATGTTTTACCATATCATCCGCCTGTATTTAAAATTTGCATACATTATCGTTCCCGAGAGACACGCTGGGCTATCGTTCGGTGTTCAGTGTATAGTATTATAAATTGGTGCTCAAGTTTGTAATGTATATTTTACGATGTATATTGATACAATAGTGATACAACCTTATGGTATTTAAAATATATTATGTCATTAAAACGTATAAGTCCGTTTTTTTTTTTAACATCGTGTAATAATTTTTATTTTTATTTTTTAATTTCGTTTACCCATTCCAGAACAAAATATTTTTTGGTATACCCCCATATTATCACTGAACAAGCATTATTTTTACGTTTTTAAAATACAGACGAGTAAAATATTGGACTGGAAATTTGAAAGACATCAATCTATCCCACCTCACGAAACATCTATTACATACATTTTTAATTGTTCACCTTTAGTACATCTTTAATTATATTTTAACCATATTACATAATATAGTTATACTTATATATACCTTCAGTAATACATACAATTATATTTAATTTATATTTCCGGATATATTATACATTGATGTTATGATATTGTTTCACCAACTTAAATGTAGACCGAGAATTATTTTGCAATCTAATATTTAAATAAAATCATACACAAAAGTACAAAATATAGTATAAATGATACAGTATATCTTTGACTTGCCACCCTTCAATAAATTACACTGCAGATTACTGTAAAGAAAAAATGGCTTCGGAAAACCATTTCCATAGTTGATGTTTATTTTTTCAATGTTCAGTTGTAAAAACGTTCAAGTTTGTTATACAACAATATATTCTTCCCGTTTCAAATCGTCGACTAATCCAAAATTAATAGAATTCGAATTCGTGTTTGTACATATTATACATACATACATAGCTGGTACCTGAACTCGAGGGGTGTCCCACGGCGATTTACTTGTTTGAAGTAATGTAGATTCCATTATCCCATCGCTTTGAATAACTAAACATTCGCGGGACATAGCATATTAATAAATCCATCCACGGAGAGACCTTTATGAAATAGATTTTAAATTGATATTAAAAATGTATTTATTCTTCGTTACCCACAGCATTCGTCTCAGGCTTGAATAAAATCATTTCGTAATGACACATTTTAATTATTTGATTTATCACGTTGCATTAAACTGTAAGTTGACAATTTTTAGTGCATAGTATTATTTTCGTGTAATGTATAAAGTGTAAATGTAAATTACAATATTCAAAATTATTAATTTCAAACAGCATTTCCGTCACGGAACTACGTAATTAAAGTGTGTTTTTTTCACAACGAGTTAAAGAGAAAAAAGTCTGCAGAAAAAAATATAATATAATCATAGCATCTAAACAATGTATACTAGATACCTATTTTATTAATCGATTAAATTTTCTAAATTCTCGAGTAGGATGTGGTAAAAAGTTGAATACTCATTATGAAATAACTGTAAATTATGTATATTATCGTACAATAAGTCACAAATTTTTTACTAGAAAATATCTATTCAAAACAAAGTCACTGAAAATATTGTTCAGACAATTAACTTATTGTAAAAAAAAAAGGACTAGGACATTTTTGGATTCAAATATATAGGTACACTGTATCGTGCTATATAAAATTACAACGGAAATTTCAATTTTTAATCCGTGTCCAGAAGTTTTTTAGAGTCAATAAATCATTTATTCTCATTGAGTTATTTTTATAATATTAAGTAGTCAACTTTATTATTTTCTTTTTTCCTTTAATTACCATTACATAACTACTATTTATACTATAATTGCGTGTATGCTATGTCTGAAAAAACTCGTAACTAATTATGAAAGTGATGTCAAGAAGTTTTGAATGTTAATTTAATTGCTTACAAGTCCAGAAATAATTTTGCTTAAGTTAATCAACGTCCGAAGTTCAATTAAATCTACATAAATATTTAATGATTTTTCCTATAACTTACTAATTAATAATATCATTAAGTAATATTAATCGAAAAATAACGATTTATCTTCCACAGATTTTTTATTATGTTGTAATTCAAATTAAACTTACACTAATACACTGCCGTTATTATATAACGTATTTCATTGAAATATGCACACTTATTTTGTCAAAGTCGATCAAATATAGTTTTTTATGAGTTATAAAAATAACCTATATGAATCTTTACGAACAAGACCCGTCATTGAAAATTTACTGTTTTTGAATATATACAATTTAATAACCAATAATAGGTTGAGGATTTAAATAGGTATTTAGAGTTTGAATTAATTTAACATTAAAAATAACAAATCCACATTCATATTACATATTATAATTTATAATATGTAAGTAATATATTATGCGTGATTTACTAAAAAGTTTCATTTACACAAACTTCGTAGTACAAATATATTTCACCCACATAATTAATAATAACCGTTAATGTACATATTTTTTTTACATAAATAATTCATATGGCTATACCGTGTAGGTGTACATATTATATTTAGTATTTCATACTTTTAGATTCTGAGCGCAGCGAGAATGTATTGATTTTACAATGATGAGTGTTTTTTTTAAAATTTTTTTTTAAACTTTTTTTTAAATTTATTTTTTATTTTTGTGTCTGTCATCACCTTTTAGGACAGTAAAAATGCTTCGATTTTCTTCAATAGTACCTTTTCTGATAGGAAAGTGAAATTAGTTGGTACTTTGGGGTGTCAAAAGTTAAAAGTTCAAATTTTGACAAAATTCATCAAAATCTCGAAAATTATCAATCGTTGTAATTAAACAAATATAAAATGGTCAGTTTTTATAACTAAGGATTGAAAATTTAAAGCAAACATTCTAATAAATAGTACATACTGTAATCAAAAAATCTAAAAAATATATAAACACAGTTATTTTTTACAGACATTTTAAGTTCAAATTTGGACGAAATTACATATTAAAATCAATTTTAAAGAGTAAAAGTATATATTAAAATATTTTTCTAGCATCACTGATAATTTTAGGTTAATAATTAAATAATATGAATAATATTAATTCAACTTAGCAGCTACCGTAAAATAACAATGTCAATATAATTTAAAATATCCTAGACTGACATACCGTCTCCACTCAGAATCGTTTTTCGTATACAATGATATTATATCATTGAATTCAAATTTAATACCATCCATTATACAGTGATCTACTTGTAACTTACTGTACAGCAGAGCGACATCCACTTAACCCCCTTTTTTTTATTTTACCTAGTTGTAATTTAAAAAAAATTTTGATAGCGCATACCTATATCATAAATACATATAATCTATAATATGAATAAATAGTTATAAATTATAAATAAGGAAAAAGTACCTACTTTTTTTTAAAATTATTATAGCTATAAGAACAATATATTAAAAATCAATTACTTTAATTGTACATGGTTTGAGTTCGAGGTTTTTATTTTAATGTTCATTTCCGTCGCTAAATTAATTAAATACTTTTTTCCCATAACAGAAATTATATTTTCATCTCATTAAAAATAAAATCAAACATGGACATTTCAATAATACATTGCATATAATGCCACTAGAAGATATTTGTATTAAATTAATTTAAATGAATTTAAAAGAATTGTTCGTACCATATACTATTTCCCTGCAGTATCTAATAATCGAATACAATTTAAATTTAAAAGATCATATTTTAATTTAACAAAACACTAATTTTTTTGTTATAATTTTGTGTAATACGAACTAAAAATTATGATTATGTATATATTTAAATATATTTTTGATAAAGTTGTTGAAGGTATTTGTATTTTTGGTAAAAATGTTTAGTACTCGTGTAAATATATGCTACCTACCTCTGCTTCGTTGGTGTCGTATGCTAGCTATCGTAAAAAGTTACCTACCTACCAAAAAAGTCTACGGATGTTCACCATTTTACATACTAATTAATAACAATTTACTCAATTAAAATGTACTTAATGTATTGCTGATGATCATCATTGACAAGTATTTTAATACGTTATAATATATAATATATTGTTATGCTGTGTTTACGTTATCCCAGAAAACTTCAATTTAAAGTGACAAATTATGTGTTGTGTTTTAATTGATCGCCACCATTATTTTTTAGTTAGCGGTCCAACAAATATGTTGCTTAACACAGCTAGGTGGAAGTACACAACACAGACTAAAATAATTTAATATCTAAAAGTAAGTTACTGTGGGGTTTGGTAGATAATGGATATTTACCGGCTATTTAGCTATTATAATATAGTTTGTATGGCCGACGACCGTTAAAATATATTTTTTTTATTTTAATAACTCAAGCCACAGGTACCTTCCCATAGTTCCCGTAATCAAATTAAACAAAATATAACTCATAATATTATTATAAGAGTAGGTATGTCATATTTTCTGGTAGATAGCATACTATCTGATTACAATTGTTTGGTAAGTAGAATTGTATGGTAGGTGTAGCTTACTACACGAGTACCAATTTTTTTTACTTAAGTCGGAGAGAGTATCATTATACTATAGTATCAATATAAGTATTTATTGACTTTAATATGCAATTGATATTTATTGTAACTATTTGTAAATACACAACTTACTGTTGTCAATGCATAATGGAAACAAAAAACAAAAACGTACTATATGTTGTATGAACTGATTTTCTGGAACTAACTGCCTCACATTGCCAACTTTAGTGTAATCCACTGTTTCGTGTTATAAATTATAATAACAATTTAAAAAAAAATAAACTCAAATAACTTAAACATTTTTATGATTTATTTTACAATAGCTACCCGAAACATAATAAAATATTTTATATAGGCGATAAAATTGTCAAGATATTTTTTAAATTATATCACGCCAATAAAATATTTAAAAAAAAATCAGTGGACTAGTGCTGCAAATGTGTCTTGAATTATTAAATAGCTGTAACAAAATGCAACAAGTCTTTCTTCCCGATGGGAATCAAACCCATGTCATGGCCGAGTCCCGGGTCTTTCGGCGAATTTCCCATAACACTGCTGGGTATCAGTTGGTTTTTACAATTTTCTGAAAAAAAATAAGGACGTTCCAAAAACTAAATAATGTCACCTATATTCTATCAGCATAATATTATAAAATATAATTTCCTGTAATTGGGTTATAATATCAAACGATTTTTTTAGCCCCGTTTAGATCGTGCCAAACGTGAAAATATTCAATCATAAAAAAATCACGATTTTATAACCAACATAATCCTAGCGCCACTTAGCTTCTAAAGGACTCTACTTTAGATCATTTTCAAAGGCCAATCTCGAACGGTTTTTCAAGGTTAAAGCCCCTTCTAGCATAATACGTCGAGTGACTCATCTAAAATATCAAGGCCACTAATATGCAAAATCTAACCCCTTTTATATCATTAAATTGTCTACAAATTAATTGTTTCATCAACTATTAAGTTGACTGTTGATTAACCCTAAGACTTTCACGAACGTCACAGATTCCTTTGATCCATATAATGGGAACGTCTATATTATGGACGTAAACGCATGTAATATGCAGCGATTTCAGCACAAGTTATTCAAACATAATTTTTTTTTCTTCCATAAAACACAAAATCATTAATCTCAAATAGGTATGGGGTTTGCAAGAAATCTTAAAATAATACACATAACAAACCTACATCACGGACATTGATATTCTCCTACAGAATTGTATAATCGGATTAATTAATAATATAGTTGATGTGGTTATAATGATGTGTTTATGGTAATGTATATGGGTACGTATGGACCGTCAAGTCGGTTCATTTGATACTATAAAATAGGTATCTTGTATACAGTACACGAATAGTATATTATGCACTCGGCGAGCTTTCGCCAAACGAATATTTAAACATTTTGAAGCACACCTACACTCACATACGCGTATCCAAATTGTCAACACTGGAAACAACCTACATTTCGAAGCTAAACCATTTGGAAAATACAAAATGAAAAAAAATAAAACACACACAGAAATTCCGTGAAACAATAAATCATTGTGTGTTGAACATACGGATGTACAGGAATGAAACGCACTAAATTATAAAACGAGAGAAAAGAGAAGAAAAAGTGCATTAAAACGGATAGACGGCCAGGCGTATATACCCAGGCGGGGTGTATATATAAAAAAAAGACATACCCCACGTGCAAGGATGTGTATTTATTACACCCATACAATAACAATAGTAATAATAATATGTGTATGAGTATTCTGTGGAATATTATTCTCGTAAAGGTGTGATTTCGCGGAAATCGTTGAATGTATAATATCATATATAATCATTTCAGTCTGTTGACAGCCATACGCGCCTCTATAATATTGACTTTATTATATTAATATATTGTATTGGGTAGGTAAATAAATTGTTCGACTGTCATTTTTCTCGGCCGACAACCGTCGTGCGTTCGTTTCTTTTTCTCACACATTGTTAGTAAAATCATTATAAATGTTTACGTGCCTGTCGTACCTACATATTATATAGTAAAACTTTTTACCGATGTCTGATTTTTTTCTTTCATTTGCACGGATATTAAATTAATTTTTTTTATTAAAAGTCACACCGTACCTACTATTTTTTTTTAATTCATAACATTCTGTAACAGAATAGTGTTTTTTTTTAACATCCGCATGTACAAATTTTATTGTTTCAGCCATACTCAATTCAATATGTCGTACTATCATAAAAATATTCCGTAGGTACGTTTTATCTGAGTGCATTTGGAGTGTATTTGTTTCGTGTATTCCACGCTTCGTCAGCTCTGTGGCAGCCTCTTTATATGCTCATAATACCCAACATCACGCGAGCAGGGGAAGCTAATTTAATAATACTGCATTAAAAACCGTATTGTAATTTAGGATATTTTTATATTATATAATAATAATAAATAATAATAAAATCGTATACTTGCAGCTCAGTTTCCGCTGAAAGGTAGTGTGCCGTGTACTCTATGTACCAATATAGGTATTATAGGTAAGTATGCTGCCGCCGGAATAATATGAATATAATAATATTTTTATTATTTTCGAAGAATGTAACAAAATTGAACGAAACGTATATTTAACTGCATTGAGTATTTAACGGTTTTACGAGCTGATAAGTCAAACAACCATCGTTTACGGATATATAGGTACCACGATATTCACAGACTCACTGACTGCAGAATTGCTGCTACTCTTTGGTCTTCGTTCAATTAGCTGCAAACTTAAACAAAATATTACTATGTTAGTAGATACGCCCTCAAGAATAAAGATTTCCGCAAATAAAACAAAAACATTTGACTAAAATACGGTTGTTAAAAAATCTCATCATCTCGTCACCACAAGACGTGTCTTGTTAACCGTACGTATGCGATAGAGTTAGTATGCTCTCTCGATACGTTATAAAAGCTCATAAATAAACAGAAAAACCGTTATAAAAATATTATCGTGCAAAACATTTTATCCTTAATATGCAGATATGGCAAGAAGAAGCTAGTCGTTGCCGTTTTCTGCTCGCTTTAACGCTCAAATTCAATACGTACAACTACTATGATGATATTCTGTAAGTAGGTTTGATCTGTGTGCATTTTTTTCGTGTATTCTTCGCATCTTCAACTCTGTGGCGGCCTCTTTGTATGCTCATAATACATTATAATACCTGACATCGTGTGAGCAGGGGAAAACGTTAAACTAATAATAATGCATTAAACACGGTATTATAATATTTAGGAAATTTATATAATAATAATAATAAATAATAATAATATTGTTTGCCTGTGCATTTTCCGCTGAAAGGTGGTGGTGGGTCGTGTACTGCTCTATATAGAACAATATATTTTGTAGGTAAGTACTGTCGGAATATAATAATACAATTATTATTTTCGATGAATGTAACACATTGTAGAACGGTTGATGTGGTATGCTGTGCGAAAACTAATAAAGTTTTATATATTTTTCATGGAACGTATCATACGACATATTATTATTATTAATTATGCATAAGCATGATAACTATACGACTTTTTATTGAAAAATATGTAATTTTATTTTGTACTTGTTATGAATTATGATGTTTTTGTCCAGACATTTTAAACACTCGTTTTCATACTTGAAAATTTAAAATAATTATTCGTTATACAGCTGCGATTTTCAAATTAAAATCTGTAGTTAGTAAAAGACAGTTTTATAGTTTCACAAAAAAATAAAGAGTGTGACAATAGTAACATATTGTACATATTTATAGTCAATCATATTGCGAGACGCTGTCAAATAATAATTCCAAAATAAAAAAAATATACTTTACATTTTACAACTTTTAAATAACATTAGATAGGTAATTTTTAATAATCTGGATATGATGATAATACAATGTGATAACGATTAATATCATATTTAACGGACACGAGAGCTTAGCTCCATACAGATACAGACGATCAGTGGCTGGATAAAATATAGTGCCTACCAGTGCACCTTCATCAATCGTTCGGACAATGACCACATCAAATTACTTGATGTTCATTCTTTTTTATACCTAGGTACGTTTTTAAAATTCAAATTATGTGATTTAATTACAAGTTTAACTCAGTTATATCATTAAATGATTTTCATTCATATTATTAATTGTTGAATTTATTGTATAGGGACTGTATACTATCAGAATATTATAACAGCTGTTCAGAAGAAAAAAATATTATAATAATCATCAACAAACATACTCTATACCGACCGATGTTTACGCATAATTTTATAATATTCGTTTGAATTAAAATCGTATTGGTCTTTTAAAATATCACTATTTGTGTGTTTAATAGACAATAGTGTTACGATAAACCTTCTTGCCATACATACTAATAATCAGTGTTGCGCAAAGATAACTAAATATTTATCTAGATAAAGATAAAAGATAATTGGTTATAATTTATCTAGATACAGATAAAAGATGATTAATATTTTAATTACCTAGATAAAGATAAAAGATAAACACTATTTATCTTGATAAAAAAAAGATAAAAATTTTAATTTTAATATATACACTTATTATTTAAACTACAATTTATTTTTCAATTATAATTATTATATAAAACATATATTTTTTTCATTAAAATTTTAAGATTAAATTTTATTTTTCAATTGTCTAAAAATTATACTACTCTGATTATTATTTTTTTAAGTTTGGTTACTGTTTATAGAATTTATACTCGTATACCATGATATACTGATCTTCTTATTTGATAAATTATAAATCTATAAACAATGTAGATCATATTAACAAATCATTTTATTTTAGGTATGTTTATATTTATAAAACAAAACATTACAATTTACAAAATAAAATTAACATCATGCACATGAATTTAAAATAAATATGATAACTATGTAGGTACCTTCCTACCATAACATTATAATATTACTACAAATAAAACATAATGTATATAAATGTATTAACAAATTAAAATATTAAAATATTGATAAAAAACTTTATTAACATAAAAAAACATTATTATATATTTTATATATTATTAATTAAATTCTTTCATTAAGCACCTACAACAAAGTAGCTTTTCAAATGTCTCATCCTGAAGCCTATTTCTTCTTGGTGTTAAGATTTGGGATCCAGTACTAAAAAGTCTTTCCACAGGTGCTGAAGACGGTAGAGTGGTATTATATTTCAAAAAAACTCTTTTAACAATCGGAAATGTGTTCAACATATTGAGGTCTTTGTTTTTTGAATCTAAATAAGATAGAGCTTGAACAGTTGCACCATTACTATTATCATTATTTAATTGAATACTTTCAGCAACTGAATGATCTAGTGGATATTCACGCTGTGTTAAAATACCATAAAATTCTTCATCACTATCAGCAGAATCATTTTCATTTTCATGAGAATATGAATTTGTAACTATATTCATAGAATTGCATTCAGATAAAAAAATATTTTTACACACAGTTAAATATCTAGCAGGAACCCATGAAAGCTTAAACTTCGGATGTGATATTGAAGCAATAATATATGACTTGCTTTTAATATTTTCCAAATCAAATAAAAAATTAAATCTTTTTTCAAGACTTATAATGATTGATAACGCTAAACATCTGCAATACGTTAAATTGGTTTGTTGAATTAATAAAAGTCTTAATGATATTATGGTAGGTGCAACATATCCCAGAAAACAAGATTTGTCTGCTTGTATCTTGTCAAGTGAAATGGCAAGTGGTTCCATAACCAAACAGTATTCTTCTAAAAATGACCAATCTTTTTTTTTTAGTTGTTGAAGTTTTAAACTATTAAATGAAGATATTACAGTTTCTTTATGAGCAATTATTTTTTTTACAGCGTCAAATGATGAATTCCACCTTGTAACAATAGGTAGAGGAAATTTGCTACCACAGATATCATATACCTTGTCTGAGGCAACTGTACTTCGACTTAAAAGATTCCAAAAACTACATAATTTACTAAAAGCATTTTTAGAATTTATTATGTAAGACTTATCAGAAATTTTGTCAACATCAACAGTTGCAATTAAGCTAAGTGTATGTGCAGAACATGTAATATGATCTGGTAAGCATATATCATCACTTTCCATATCTTCAGAATTCTGAAACATTGTGGACCATTCTACAGTATCAAAATCTCCACTAAAATCAATTTCTTCCCCAGTATTATGATTATCACCTATAGTTTCATCGTCAAACCAGTTATCGGTATTAACATTTAAAGATTCCTGACCAATAGATTTTAAAGAATATGTTCTGAATGCCTTGCCAAAATTGCTAGCATTATCAGTTACTATATGTGATATTTTAGAAATCTGAATATTGTATGTATGAATTATTTCTTTCATTGTTTCTGTTATATTAATATATGTATGACTACCTTTAATTCTTTTGCAACCAAGAACATATGAATATCTAACATAGGTATGCTCATCAATAAAGTGACAAGTCATACCTAAATAACTTTTGTTATTGCAAGACCAAATATCAGCTGTAGCACATATAAAATTTTGTTTGGCTATTAAATCAGTTATAATAGTGACGTATGATGTGTACTTGTTGTTTAATTCCTTAGCCATAACTCTGCGATCGGGTAATGAAGTTGCATCATCGAGGCCACATAAACCTTTTACAAGACGTTTGAATGCTGGTTTTTCACATGTCACTAAGGGCCTCATTTCTTCCACGATGTATGCAAAAGTTAAGTCAGTGATCTAAAAAATTAAATGCACATACTAATTACTTACATATACTAAATAAAATACATGTTAAAAAAAATGTTGGAAATATATAAATCAAATTGTTCTATATATTACTGAGGATTAAAAATAATTTTATAAAAACTTTAGACATTAATTTACCATAGTATTTACCATACATCTACTTTTAAGCCATAGTACATGAATGCTTATCTATACCTAATAATTTTAAATAATTAATGTTTGAGTGTATAACGATCGATGATTATGTTTTATTTCAAAATATTTCACTGGAAAGTTATTTCTCTATTTATATTTTTCTACGCTATGTGCTTAAAAGTAAATGTACCACCAATTTGGAAAATTATCTCAATTATCTTTCAATTTCTAACACTGCAAAGTACATGTATTAAATAAATAAAAATTATTTTTCAAATATTGAGATTTTGGTCATAAATTTTCTGAATTATTAACATAATAACATTAATTAAATAATGACACTTTTAATTAATATAAATCATATTTGAACAGTTTCTATTTTAAATTAGGTAATGTGTACAAGAATGTATTAATATCCACACATATTAATACAATGTTATAGGCAACTATAGTACTTATGTAAAATACTAACCTATATGGCTATATAATACATATAATAAGGTACTGAGGTAGGTAATACAATTGCCATTAGGTAAGTAAAATAAAACATTCAAATGATTAAGTATAAATTAACTTTTTAAAACAAATACTTACTTTTTGTTTTGATATTTTATTAGAATGTAAGAATGGCAGGCTTTCTTGTTTTTTAATGGATTGTAAATCTTTCTTAGCAGTCTTAGCTTGTTCCATCAAATATGAATGTTTAAACTATAACAGTAAATGTATATACTAAGGTACTTATGTATAAATATACAATAGATGCAAAATCAATTATTGAATCTGAGAACATAATTTTATATCTCGGGGGACGATAATTAATTATTTTTAAAATATAAGTTCTAAGTAAATAGTAATCTACCTTAATGTGACTTAAAAAATTCCCAGTCGATGATTTTTGTCCATTCACAGTTTTAAAGCAATATTGGCACTCTGCGGACATTTTATTTTTTCCATCGTCGCTAACATTTATGATTTTGAAAAACTTGCCATTAAATAAGTAACATTTTGATTTTGTTTCCATTGTTTCCAAATTGTCTTCACACACATTTTTTTGTATTTTTGTCGTGCTTCGGACGATAAATTGTTCCATTTTTATAAAGTTTTAAATTATAATTTAAGCTAACCAAAACTGGCGAAACTAAACACTTTACAGTTTACACTAGTACCTACACTACAAGTCTGCACCAACTCTGTTGTTGTCACACGCCACAATCAGACTGTCATCAGGCGCTTCTCATATTATGAAGAATATTGATATTAATTTATTACTGCTTTAGTGGAATGGGTATTATTATTAATTTACAAATAATTATCAACAATTCAAAATTAGTATATTTATTTATAAATTATAATATCAGTCAGCGTGATATACCACGGTTATTTACAGATATATACGGTATACAACATTTAAACTATTCTGTGATATTAGGTCTATACTCTATAGTATATTATTATACATAAGATCTATTAATAAAATACAATAAACAGCAACGTTTATTCAACTATAATAGTGTGTGTGACATGTGTAGCTGTGTGTGTGTATGGTCTGCACAACATCGTAAATCACAACCTACCACGACACTGTATGCCAGTATAATTACCCGTATAACGATTACCTAACAATCCGTATAGAATTATTAGAAATTACATAAATAAGCAACACGGAAAATTATCATTATTTTAAATTCAATGGTTTATTTTTAAAAATAAACATTTTCTATACCTTTTAGTTTTGTAGGCTTCAGACAAAAAAAAATATGTACCCAAAATTTATTTATTTAGATGAATTGGGTTAGATAACACAATTATTCATCTAAGATAATCATCAGATAATCAATTTCATTTATTATCTAGATAAGATAAAAGATAATTAATTATTTATCTAGATAAATTATTTAGATAATTTATCTAGATAATGCTCAACACTGCTAATAATTATAATATTGAAAGACACATATTTTGTTTCACAATATTAATTTGAGTTTACATTTTTGTTTTATTACCTAGGTGCTTGAATTTATTTGATGTACAAAGTATAAACAATATAATATTATTTATAATCAATTTTGATAATTTGTTTATTGTAGTTGCAAATTTGTCATTATTGCAGTGTTGGTGTTTACTGGTTATTAAAGGAATGAGACAAAGTAGGCATCACAATTATACCAATCGATTGTAAACCAAATCAAGAAACGGCCAAGTACTGAATTGGTTTACACTTGAGGATTTATTAGGATAATATTTTATTGTTAAATCTAAAGGTAGGTATTTCAATATCAATTAAAGAAATGAATTGAAATCGTTTAATACTATTTAATGATACCTTCTATCTTGCGCTAACTAATACCGTTTAGGTAACCCGCGGGATAATAAGATCTTTATAATAATTAATGTTATTAAGGAACCATAATGATAATTTTATATCGCTTAAAATGTTTTCAAAATGTTCAGACTTGATATTATTATAATACTAGCTGTTATAATATTGTTATGTTTTAATATATCATTAAAAACCAAAATAATTATGTTTTACAAACGAAATGTACAATGGCGGCGACGATCAGAGCATTTTGTATTTTATTTAATTTTTTTTTCTCCGTTCGGCTTTCCATGCTGTCTGCCGGGGGATGTGGGTATACTCACTGATTAGGTCGTTCTCCACTGGGACAATATTCGTGATCGTAAATATATATTTAAAAGGCGTTGCGAAATAATGTAATAATAATAATAATAATAATAATAATAATAATAATAATAATAATAATATTTTGGTACAACAACGGAATCAAACGCGAATTACCGGAATTTCAAAACGCGTTGGAGTTTTATTTTTCGAAACCGTACCTATATGATCTGCGGGATGCTGCGTGACCGAGTAAACGAACCGAAATGCAATACCAAAAACAATTACAACAACCGTCAGGAATAACTTCGAGTGACGGGGACTGTACGCGCACGTTGAAGTATTATATTATTGCGTTCGAGTATTTTTGATTGGATAGGGGATTTTTGGAATTGACGCGCTTAAGATTAATTGCAGACCTCGCACATCCGCTAGTGGATATTGCGAGACGGAGCTCAGCGTACGCTGTTATAAGGATAATAATATTATGACAATGCGGGGTGTTATGTTCATATTATGTTCTATTGCCCTGTTTTTTTTTCTCGGGAAAAGAGGTTTATTCAACGGCATCGCGCTTCGGTGTCAGAATAAAGATATTATGCAAGGGTTTAGTAGAAAAAAAATGTTGTACTAGGTGAAAGCAAGCATAAAATCACCCAATATCCATTATGTTATGCAGAAAGCTCTCTGCTGTTATATAAAAATATGCTCGCGCCCATACACACACACGCACACACACACATACACACACACACACACACACACACACACACACACACACACACACACACACACACACACACACACACACACACACACACACACACACACACACACACACACACACACACACACACACCACTCACGTGGTAAAACGTCTTCAACCAACACACACGTTTACCTATGCACTTTTTACTTTCAAGAATTTTCTTGTAGTTTGTTTTATGGACTCTCAGAGTTTCACTAGTTACAAACGTATTGAGTTTAAAAATGTAGCAGTTGTGAAGTGATTTTTTTTCACCAATAATCAAAATAAAAAAAAAACTCATTCGTATTATTGTAACACTATTATATTTTTATAATAATTAAACTAAACCTAATAAGTAAGTATACAATATTTATAATTTCCATTTTTTTGAACCTCGTGAATTGGTAACTAAATAAAATTGGATAACATTGTATTATAATATGTATTGTTTTAATATTTCATTATCTTGAAACTGTAGTGAAGGTAATAACTTTTAAAAAGTCTATAAATATGACATATTCTTCAACTTGGTTTATTTTGTGAGTGGCGACATAATATTTAATAAATAGGAATTAGGTACATAATATTATGTGAAACTGTTCGTGGGACTATATAGTATCCCTAAACGCGAGTGTTGTCATGTCCCTTGATATTAATATTAAAATATTGGCTATAACACGATTCCGCAAAATTTGCGGAATCGTGTTGATTTTAATAGCCACTGATATACATACACGACTCCGCAAATTCTATACATTTAAACACGATTCCGCATAATTTTAAATGCAACGTTGCCATATTATATAAAAATATTATAGTTATCAAAATGATATGAGGTATATTATAATATATTAGATTTGCTATTCGCTTCATACATAAAAAATATTAAATTTATCAATATATTAGTTAAAAAAAGTTATAAAAATTATCAGCTATTAATTATACAATTTAAAACATTCGTTATTATAAAACATACAAAAATATTAAAGTTATCAATATTTTAGTTAAAAAAAGTTATAAAAATGATCAGCTATTAATTATACAATTTAAATGATTATAATATGAGAATTATAATGATTTACCTTGATAAATATGGCCAGTTAATGATAAATAATGTAGTAAATTTTCTCGGGATTTACAAGATTTATACTTATCATATGCCCTAATAGTAGTTTCAATGCGTTCTGTTTCTTTAAGAGTCATTTTCTTTTTTTCATTATTAGAAATAATTGTAAATATGTTTACTTCTGTTTCGGACTGAGTTTCTAGTAAGACTGTTAGCACTGAATAAATGGGTGGATGAGAATAGTAAAATTGGCCGTTGTATGTTCGATGAAAACTTTCAGCTGCATTTGTTGTTCTGTGATAACTAGGGCCCGGATTTTTATGCAAAAATTATTGTTAAATATGCACATATTTATGCACTCAAAAATTCAAAAATATCACTGATAACATTATAAATTATAATAATATTATAAAAATTATGAAAGAATCATACAGTTAAGATAATAATTATAGCACCTACCTTGGATTCTTTGATGGTTCTTCAGCCCAAATTAGTGGTGGAAAAGGACAGTCTTTATCAATATAATTGTTTAAAACATAATCAGAAAATAAAAAACCAGACTCATCAGGACATGTACTCATTTTGTATTTTACCTACTTGTCTTCAGAGTGGCAACGTTGCATTTAAAATGTATAGAATTTGCGGAGTCGTGTATGTATATCAGTGGCTATTAAAATCAACACGATTCCGCACATTTTGCGGAATCGTTCTCCACCGAAAATATTTTTGTAAGGATTATAGATAAACGAGTTACTATAATGTGTACTCAGCTTAAATAAAAAACTAGATACAAACAACTATTTGTTGAATACTTTAACACACTTTATCGTTAACACTTCAAAGATTTTGAAATTCCTCGTGAGACTGTGTACGAGAATAAAATTGAAAAATCCTATAAAAAAACGCAGGTGACCTTTTCTTTAATAGAATGATTTTATATTTAATGTACCATTTTGTTCCTTATGTTTTCTATTAAAACTGAAATTCACTTACTTACATCAAAAGTGTTTTTTTTTTTATTGCTTATCAATATATATAATAATAAATCTATCAATTTAGTTGTTAATACTATCACAATCTTAAGTTTAAAGATTATATCATAGAAGTTTTTTTAGCTATGGTTTATAAATTGAACACAAATTAGATATTTTGAATAGTTGTAATTTAATAAAAAAAATTACTCGAACAAATTGCGAATAATAAATAGTCTATCATTAGTTTTTGATATGTTTTCTAGCATATTTTATAATCAACTCGCAAGTTACTGTCTGAAACGTTTTAAAAATCAAATGAGTTAAAATCGTATCTTAATTCAGAATTGCAGACAGATTATCCACTTGATGGTCCAAATCAGTATTTATTTATTTATTTTTTTTATTTTATGTAAGTTGCAGTTTATGATATAATTATTGTAACACCATACATTTTTTTAAATGTTATGTTAAATTGTTTAATTCTTCCCTCCAAAAAAGAACAGATGACTTTAATTTGATTCATATTTTCAAAAATTCACATCGTTTATAGGTTATGAAGCCCAACCGATATAGATAGTTCACATATATTATGTTAAACCAACGTGTGGAATGGCCACCCGTAGTGCTTTCACAACACATACCTGTGGAGTTTCGAAGTATCAATGTACTCTGCACTTTCCTTTTAGCAAATTTGCAAATAATTTATGTTTACGAAACCATATGGCACTTAAAATTATTCATTAGTAATTTTATTACTAGAACTAGAAATTAATATTGCAAACGATAAACTTTTAATAATTTTAATACAATTCAAATATGACTTAAAAAAATTAAAAGCAATAAAAATACCACGATAAATAATACTTTTCGCAAAAAATATAAAAACACCTTGTTTTATATATAAATCAAATGTTTACTTTATATTAATATACAATGTGTCTATGTAATTATCGGTACTATGTTTGTACAATAAATTTAACAGTAAATATTCATTTTTATCAAAAAGTTTATTAATTATATGTTATGTTTAAAAAATACAAATGTCTTGTCAAATAAATATTTTCAATAGTAATTAAAATTGCAAAATTGAACATCGATAATTTAATACAAAAAATATTAATGGAATTTAACTTGAAATTACTTGAAATCACAAAAAAACTACATTAAAATGTCAACATTTCAAAAGGTTGAAGACGGGTCAAAAATGGTGTTGCGAAAACTTGTTATTTACATTCCTGCGTCATTGAAAAACATTATTAATTATAAAAGCTTATTATTTAGACTGGTGTATTATGAAGTTAAATTTGTTTGAAAAAAAATGAAAAATTCTTTACGAATTTCCGAACACCAATTACTACACAGCCCAAACTCGCTGTGGATCATCAAAAAAATGTTGTTATCGTTTTATATCAACGGGTATTCTGAAGCATAGACAAGAGCATTAAACAAATATAACAACCATAAATGGGTCAACTGCTGCGGAATATTATATTGCAATGTTTGAAATAGATCCATATAATATATCGTATTTTATATTATAAAGGTGTTATTTATAATACATTTTTGTTTTTCAGCGTCTTTTATCATTTAGAAAAATGCTTTGTGACATTATTGTTTCCCTAGGGCAAACTGTTGTTGTCACAATTTCTGATAACTGCACTATACAGTGGTTGTGCTTTAGTTTAAAAACATGAAATAATATAATATAAAATGTCTGTTCTCTGTATTTTGCTAGTTTCTACCAGTGGAGTACGATGGATTCCTAAATACTCGGTTAAATAGTTAATTAATATATTATTATTATAAATGGGATGATCGTTATATGTCATTCTATGAAGGCCAAATCAAATGCCAATATCACTTATTCGCATAGTTCTAGCAATTTTGACGGGCATACTCGTAATAACTATAAGCATCGAGATACATTTTTCCCATAGTTTCTCTACAAAATCGTAAATATTTTGATGTCTTTGTTTTTATTTTGATGATAAATTATATTATATACTATAATTTTGACAGGAAAAACTTAATAATATATTTAATACGAATATTTCATAATACCTGCTGAGTAATAGGAATGACATGATTCAAATTTTAAAGAATATATTATCAATACGAACTAATAATAATGCTTAGGTACTTCGAGTAACACAATACATAATTAGTAGGTACCTACATATTTTTTGAAATTTATTCGATGATTTTATATTCCAGAAAAGTAATTTCTGTATAGCATAAGCATTTTTATTTTTATTTTAAAAGAATGTTCATTTCAAATAATCGTTTCTGGCTATCACGGACAACGAAAATTATCCAAAATTCCAGAAATTTTTACGGCTTACGTCGTTATGTGGAAATAACCTCACGTTTAACCCATATGGAATAATATGAATAATTTGAAAACCAAAAAAGTTCATAATTAAAATCCCTAATAATTAATTAATTTCTTATTTACATTCCATATCGTATCAAAAACCAAGAAATATAATATGCGTTATGCAATATAATTTTAACAATATCTTTTACAGATTAAATAATGAATTGAAATACCTCTAAATATATATTTTATTATTGTCTTTTAGTACACAACTATCATAGTTCAATAATTTGAGCACTACGCATATATTTCAGTATGCATATCAAAATTAATTAGTTATATTGTTACCAACTGGCCCTGTAGTATCATCCACACTTATAACTTTGGGAAATAAATCACGATTTTTTTAATAACTTAGGCATATTGCAAAACACCAATTTAAAACGCCAACTATTACCAATATCGAGATTTGTTGGTGAACTTTCAATAGGATATTAATTAATATTTCCTACAATTATTCCATTTGTTTATAGATTCAAGCCTTAGATAATATGGTCAACAAGAGATAATTATTATGTATTTATAATACACAACACATGTTAATACTACCCCTAAATAAAATGACTTTTATGTTTGCTACAACAATTAATGTTATAATTTTAAGTACTGTAGTTTGTCTACTACTACTACTATAAACTCAACATTTTCAAAAACAAAATTAAGAAGTACAACCGCCAAGCGAAAAACGCCGACTGCTGACAAAAATCTGCAATTGGTAACGGAAGTTTGTCAGAGCCAATTGGTTGCTAAGGCTGCGTCGCGCGTCGTACATAATAACTATCAACCGAACCAGTCTTACCATCGTATTCTATATATTTAAAAATTAGTGTTTGTCCGTATGTCCTCTATGCATTTCTAAACACACGGAATGACATTTTTTGTGTTTGTTTGAGTGATTCCCGGGATGATTCAGATCTACAATTGGACCCGAGTGGACCCAAACGGGGATTTTTAAATTTACAATGGACTTTTTTTTTTATAAACGGTTGCTACTGTTCATAGGAAAAATAATTGGTAGATATTAGCATTTATTTCTCATTGATTGCCATCCGTACAAGATCGGATCAAATAGGATTTTCAAACATTACCTACTATGGTGGCTGAGTCGCACTTACTGTGGCGAGTTACACACAAAAGGAGTTGAACATCACAGTTTTTTTAATAGTTGTCATTTTTTACGGGCAATGAAGTGCGCGGAATCAGCTATAGTATTTTATGTAAATGCCAAATACCACTCACTCAATCATCGCTAAATATCCAAAACTACAAAACTTACTAACTTCAAATTTGGAATGTTGGTTTCTATAATTACATTAAAAATTCGTATTTTAAAGTGGTCCTTAAACACGGATTAAGAGATACACGGTGGAAATTGAAATTGAAATTTTTTTTTGTATATAAATACTTGCCATTAGTTACTCATCGGATCAGGTATAAACATGCGTCAAATCATCGCGTTTAAGAAATGTTATCTTAAAACCAAATTTATGTAGCTTACTAGCTTATATACTCAAAAACTACTATATTGAATTTGACGAAAATCTCCGAGATTTTTTTTAGAGATATCTGAAAAGTTTAGAGAGTATGAGTAATATTTAAAACACGTTCAAAATATACCTAGATCTAGATCAAATCAGCGACTCGATCGGTTGCCTATTTAGGTCGAAACTAGAGTTATTTCACAAAGTTTGATTCGCTGACGTCGATTGTCCATGAAAGTATGAAACACTGAAACTGAGATACATATATATATCATATACCTATAATATATTATATGATTAGCCGAAAAAAATTGCACTCGCGCTAAGTTACAATTCAGTCAATATTATTTTATGTGTATAACAATATAATTAAATCTAAAAATGTCCAATATTATTAATTTTATTATTTGACCTTATACTTTAGAGAGATATTATGAATTTCTGCTCAAAATAAATTTGAAAAATACATTACCCCTACTTAAACATACGATTGGTTGTATATAGGTTGGTACTAGGTCTTATTATTTAAATCATTATGTTTAACGACTTTTATAAAAAGGTGACTCATTTTTGGCATAGATACCTAGGTATCTAATTGATTGCTTAATTTTTTTAAATTTACTCTTAGCAACAAATTGCAATCGAATATTTCAAAAATTAAGGTTTAGTTATAATATTACAAGACACAGAATCAGCAGTTATAATTTTGTTTTCTGTAAAATAATCAACGAACACTATTATAACTACCTACTACTTTGTCACATTTATAATATTAGTAAGGTGAAATAAATGACACAGAACACCAAATATTATGAGCATGACATATTAACATGTAAAAATGGTTTTGACATTTTCATGTCTCGGATTTACCGGAATAATAATAATAGGTAGTTGTACTGTGTGAATACTGAATGCAAAATAGTTCTATCTCGTGTATGCAAAGCACTGTAAAATATTTACTTGACGTTTGTATTTTTAGGAAGCTTCTATATAGGGTATCTAAGGTTAAAAAGTGATTTAAGAGAAAGTATTCGAAAATATATGGACTTTAAGAGCACATCTTTCAGATGTAAACATCCGGATTTTTGAATTCAGATACCATCAAATGGATTATAAACAAAGCGAAAAAAAACCAATGGAAATGTGATGGTAAAACACTGGAATCGAAACAGAAGGGTGACGGCAGGTCGATGATGTGCCTTGGCAGCCTTTGACAAAACATCCCGGGGGGGGGGGGGGATGGAAATGAAAACTGCTTATAAAATCCGCCCGCGCAGTCGAGTCGAAATTTTATTTAACAGAAATAATCCGTTTTCCCTCGAAAATCGCATTGTTATTTATTGTTTTGATTCGGCACGTTTCTATAACCTTTGGGCACAGTACAATACAAAATATTATTATTGTGCACGAACGCGAACACGCACTCGCGGTAATTATAGCAATCGGATAACGGGGGGCGTCTTTTCACTGCAAATAAGTCGATATAAATATCGTATGCGTATACATCTGTTAAGACTATACGAATCATTTGTGCGTGCATTCTGCACGAGCGGTTTTAATGATGTAGAATATATTATTGACGTTTTGGTATTAATTATCTAAATGCTTTCAGCCATCGCGGCGTACAGCGTTTACGAAAGCTTCTAACCTAAGTGTTGCACGATAACGAGACAAAGCAAGCAAATAATTATTATTTATTGCCCGTTTCCATAATAGAGACGCATGCGAATGCTTTTAGTCGAACAGGCACAATATTATGATACCGTTCGTGACAAAACACCACGGTGCGCTCATTATTATTACGAGCATAAACCTCGTGATTTATCAATGGTTTTAATTTCCATAATATTAAATTAGTTGTTGTACTACGCGGATGAGACTTTATTGGATAATCAATATTTTCATCGATTCGGTACCATAAAGATGCATTATTTATAGTTGCTCGTTCAGTTATTTACGACACATTTTTTTTTTAATTACAATTACGTTTCGTATAATATTGCGATTTGTGTAAAACCTTGTGTTAAATTATATATGTAGATAATAATGGTTTCACGATGTTTCAAAAACTTCATGAGGTTCAACTATCGCATAACTATTTTCGATGAACAAATCAACATATTAGGTAGTTATTGGTTTTTATTTGCGTTGTAGACTTTTTAAATATTTTAATTACAATAACCAATAACCAGTTGCCACAGGTAAGGTGTAGCTATTATTTTAAGTTTCGTCTTAGGCCTACAGAATAAATCAAATTTTGGCTTTAGGTGTGTGCATGTATGTATATATGTATGTATGTACATAAATATCTTCTCTGCAGGCTTAGAACTTCTAATGTATCACATTTTCACAACTAATTGAAGTCGTAAATATTGGCCATTTAATCGTTTGGGTTTTCAAATTCGTTCTCTCACAGATTATATGATTTGAAAATTCCAGTGAAAAAAATAAAACGTAATAATATAATATAATTAAAATACAACCAAGATTTAACATCTAGGTATATAATGGCAATAAATAATAATAGTAATAAAAAAAAGTAAGAACTCATACAATGACTAAAAGCGTGGAAGGTAGGTTTTTGGAGTGTAAAATAATTTTGTATGATCGAGTGTAATAATAATATATCCTTGCGCTTTTCTTGCAAAAAGAGAGTTTTATTAGGTGTCTTTATTAAACTTATAGATTAAATATCAAAATATAAAACATCAAAATTACGAAAATGTAATCAAATTATTGTTAGTTATAGACATTACTTAATTGTAGTATGGCTGATTTGTTATTTTAAATAAGTAAAAATAAGTAAGCGAGTAGTATAAAATATAATTGTAAATATTTAAACTGTAAATTAAAATTCTGTAATTTATCTTTAAGGAAGGTACCTAATTAATGTTGTCGTTTGGGACGAAACTACATGAAACCACGTTTAATTGTTAAGTTTTGTTTGAATAAATTTTTTTGGGAAATTAGTAGTTTTCGCGTTGAATTGCTCATTTTCCATATTATGTCCTGAAGGACGAAGATATTGTAGGTCTCACAATCCATCAATGAATATCAATATAGTTCAATGATTTGAATCTATAGAAATATAATTTTTTTTGTTCCTTTTTAAACAAAACAGAATAAATGTTATCATTCAGAGTATTTGTGTTATTTTAAATTTTTAGTTGTTTTTACATTTTACACTATTAGTTATTATAATAACGTAAATCGTCAAATAGTGAAGATGGTATGGAATGAAAAGTGGATGATAAATTATAATTAGTAGAAAGTAGATATTTTTACTTGCTTTATGCAATATCTGAATTTATACCCTATAGTAAATTATATACTGGCATTAAAGAACAAAAAGAAAGTTAACTTATTATAATTTTAAACTCCTTAACGGAAATACATATAATAAATTAGTTTCATGTTCTAGAAAATACATTATTTTTTTAGGGGTTTTTGTGTCTAATATTTTTTAAATGTTTTTTTTTTGTCAGTATTTACAATCCTCTTTTTAGGTGTCCAAGCAGATTTCGTTTGGCCGATTTAAAACAGTACTAAGTTTTGATAGGGCACTATTTGTTTAGTGCACTATTATTTCATACGGTCTATGAAAGAAGAATCCTTAATTCATAATTTTAATAGAGTCAGGTATTTGGTACCCAACCCATTTCAGACAAACTACTGGCCTGGAGTAATCATGATATTCTAAATTCTAACTAAAACACAGAATCGTAACTCCCGTATACAGATGATTTGTCCCGGTTTTAACTAAAAATAATATTAATTGTCTAACCACCAAATTATTTATAAATTACAGCAGAGACTTGAATTTGTATTTAATATTGATATTACTACTCTACATGATACATAATATTATGTAGCTATTTACAGTAATTAAAAAAATTAAATGATATACGTACATTATACTTGGCACTTAACTAAATGTATGGATAAGGTACAGAATAAATTTACTCTCACACATTTTTGTTGACAAAATCTAAATATATATTTGAATGATGATATATGTATTATATAGTTTAAACATAACATAATTTAAATTGGTATTAAAATTATTTACCAACGAAAAGTAAGTAATAAATTAATAAAATGATGATTCCAAAACAAGTGCAGCAGAAGGTCTCAGAGTAAACGATTTAGCACTAACAACATCTCTATAAATCATAAAAAACGGTTTATTATATTTTTAATAAATTTCAATGATATTTTCAAGACAAATTTATTATTTTTTTTTGCAATAGAATATATAAGTTTTAATTACCCATTATTTTGTTCAGCAAACAAACTAGAAATTTTCACAGTCAATTTAGAAGATAGTCTCATTTTGAATTTTTTGAGGTTAATGTTTTCTATTTCGGATCCAAGGTTTATAACAATGAAGTAACTCTTTAAATAACTGTTGCTCCTAAAAAGTTAAATTCAAAGTTGTTATGTTAGATTTATCGTATGATCGTTTTTAAGCTTTTTTTTACCTGGAAAAAGCAAATACATATTCTGATATTTCGTAAAATTTTACGTCCCCCGTTCGGAATATTTTCAATTGCCTCAGATTTACGATTTCTTTGAATATCTTCAAGTGACTACGTTTAGCGTTCTGTTCAAACTCTACGTTCAATGTCACATAATTAGGATTCACCGGTAACCAAGTTTGTGTTTTATTAGAGAATCCAGCTTGAGGTGAGGAATCCCATTGAAATGGTGTACGAACCATTTCACGACCCTGACCATATTTTTTAGACATATTATCAATAAGCTGATCATATCTCAAATATGTATCTGTCATTCCCAATTCATCAGCCATATAAATAACAGGTGTTCCTGGTAAGAGCAATTGTATCATGTGAATACCATCTATCAATTCCAATCCAAATTTCGAGGTTGCCCGAGGATATAAATCGTGATTTGCAACCTAAACCAGGAGATAATATTGTGTAAACTATTTTTATATAATTATACTTTGTTATATAATTGATCATATTTCTAGAAAAAAATATACTTGTTTTAAAACTTGAACATAAAAAGAGGGTTGTGGATGTCGCTCTGCTGTACAGTAGATTACAAGTGGTAATATCATTGTATACAAAAATGAAAAAATGATTCTGAGCTGAGATTGTGTGGATATTTAATATTATATTTATATTGTTATTACTTATTATTATTACGGTCCGTGTAGAAATAAAAGCACGTAAAACATAATGAGCACGAAATAGTATTTTTATTAACTTTTTAATTACTTTAAATTAGGAAATGTTAAGCTTCTGGTTGGACAAAGGGGTTGACGGGTTTAGAATAGATGCTAATGATCATCTATATGAGAGGCATGATTTATCGGATGCACCTATATTGGACGATGGACAACCTGATACATTTGGATACATACGAGCGGTAGATGAATGTTTTTATGAAGCTTATGACTGGAGATCTTTATTGGATGAGTACAATAAAAAGGACGGCAAAACAAGGTGCGTTGTGTACTCTAATCAGACATATGCAGTAAATTAAAATAATTTGTTTTTAATCGATCCATAGAATTCTGGTCACTGAGACCTATTTGAATTTAAATTATGTAATGAAATATTATGGAAATGAAACACACAGAGGATCTCATTTCCCACTTAATACATGTCTTGCAAGTCTCAATCACAAACCTGCTAAAAAATATGTTGAGACACTAACAGAATGGATCTCAAATTTGCCGTCAGGAGCCTGGTCAAGTTGGGCTGTAAATTATAAAAAATTATATAATAATACATACTAACATTACTAATAATTAGATGATTAGATACTTCTGTACAGAATTTTCTTATTTTAGTTTCTGAGCGGAGCGATGAATGTATTGATTTTACAATTATGAGTGTGTTTTTATATTTTTCTTCTTGTGTCTGTGTACACGATAAGTAGTTGAAATAATGCTTCGATTTTCACTTTCAGTATCTTGTTCGATTTGAAAATGAATCTAGTTAGTGCATTGGGGAAAATTAGTTACCTGCTACCGTAATAATAATAAGTAATAACAATATAAATATAATATTAAATATCCACACAATCTCAGCTCAGAATCATTTTTTCATTTTTGTATACAATGATATTACCACTTGTAATCTACTGTACAGCAGAGCGACATCCACAACCCTCTTTTTATGTTCAAGTTTTAAAACAAGTATATTTTTTTCTAGAAATATGATCAATTATATAACAAAGTATAATTATATAAAAATAGTTTACACAATATTATCTCCTGGTTTAGGTTGCAAATCACGATTTATATCCTCGGGCAACCTCGAAATTTGGATTGGAATTGATAGATGGTATTCACATGATACAATTGCTCTTACCAGGAACACCTGTTATTTATATGGCTGATGAATTGGGAATGACAGATACATATTTGAGATATGATCAGCTTATTGATAATATGTCTAAAAAATATGGTCAGGGTCGTGAAATGGTTCGTACACCATTTCAATGGGATTCCTCACCTCAAGCTGGATTCTCTAATAAAACACAAACTTGGTTACCGGTGAATCCTAATTATGTGACATTGAACGTAGAGTTTGAACAGAACGCTAAACGTAGTCACTTGAAGATATTCAAAGAAATCGTAAATCTGAGGCAATTGAAAATATTCCGAACGGGGGACGTAAAATTTTACGAAATATCAGAATATGTATTTGCTTTTTCCAGGTAAAAAAAAGCTTAAAAACGATCATACGATAAATCTAACATAACAACTTTGAATTTAACTTTTTAGGAGCAACAGTTATTTAAAGAGTTACTTCATTGTTATAAACCTTGGATCCGAAATAGAAAACATTAACCTCAAAAAATTCAAAATGAGACTATCTTCTAAATTGACTGTGAAAATTTCTAGTTTGTTTGCTGAACAAAATAATGGGTAATTAAAACTTATATATTCTATTGCAAAAAAAAATAATAAATTTGTCTTGAAAATATCATTGAAATTTATTAAAAATATAATAAACCGTTTTTTATGATTTATAGAGATGTTGTTAGTGCTAAATCGTTTACTCTGAGACCTTCTGCTGCACTTGTTTTGGAATCATCATTTTATTAATTTATTACTTACTTTTCGTTGGTAAATAATTTTAATACCAATTTAAATTATGTTATGTTTAAACTATATAATACATATATCATCATTCAAATATATATTTAGATTTTGTCAACAAAAATGTGTGAGAGTAAATTTATTCTGTACCTTATCCATACATTTAGTTAAGTGCCAAGTATAATGTACGTATATCATTTAATTTTTTTAATTACTGTAAATAGCTACATAATATTATGTATCATGTAGAGTAGTAATATCAATATTAAATACAAATTCAAGTCTCTGCTGTAATTTATAAATAATTTGGTGGTTAGACAATTAATATTATTTTTAGTTAAAACCGGGACAAATCATCTGTATACGGGAGTTACGATTCTGTGTTTTAGTTAGAATTTAGAATATCATGATTACTCCAGGCCAGTAGTTTGTCTGAAATGGGTTGGGTACCAAATACCTGACTCTATTAAAATTATGAATTAAGGATTCTTCTTTCATAGACCGTATGAAATAATAGTGCACTAAACAAATAGTGCCCTATCAAAACTTAGTACTGTTTTAAATCGGCCAAACGAAATCTGCTTGGACACCTAAAAAGAGGATTGTAAATACTGACAAAAAAAAAACATTTAAAAAATATTAGACACAAAAACCCCTAAAAAAATAATGTATTTTCTAGAACATGAAACTAATTTATTATATGTATTTCCGTTAAGGAGTTTAAAATTATAATAAGTTAACTTTCTTTTTGTTCTTTAATGCCAGTATATAATTTACTATAGGGTATAAATTCAGATATTGCATAAAGCAAGTAAAAATATCTACTTTCTACTAATTATAATTTATCATCCAGTCCGCAGTAGCAGGTAACTAATTTTCCCCAATGCACTAACTAGATTCATTTTCAAATCGAACAAGATACTGAAAGTGAAAATCGAAGCATTATTTCAACTACTTATCGTGTACACAGACACAAGAAGAAAAATATAAAAACACACTCATAATTGTAAAATCAATACATTCATCGCTCCGCTCAGAAACTAAAATAAGAAAATTCTGTACAGAAGTATCTAATCATCTAATTATTAGTAATGTTAGTATGTATTATTATATAATTTTTTATAATTTACAGCCCAACTTGACCAGGCTCCTGACGGCAAATTTGAGATCCATTCTGTTAGTGTCTCAACATATTTTTTAGCAGGTTTGTGATTGAGACTTGCAAGACATGTATTAAGTGGGAAATGAGATCCTCTGTGTGTTTCATTTCCATAATATTTCATTACATAATTTAAATTCAAATAGGTCTCAGTGACCAGAATTCTATGGATCGATTAAAAACAAATTATTTTAATTTACTGCATATGTCTGATTAGAGTACACAACGCACCTTGTTTTGCCGTCCTTTTTATTGTACTCATCCAATAAAGATCTCCAGTCATAAGCTTCATAAAAACATTCATCTACCGCTCGTATGTATCCAAATGTATCAGGTTGTCCATCGTCCAATATAGGTGCATCCGATAAATCATGCCTCTCATATAGATGATCATTAGCATCTATTCTAAACCCGTCAACCCCTTTGTCCAACCAGAAGCTTAACATTTCCTAATTTAAAGTAATTAAAAAGTTAATAAAAATACTATTTCGTGCTCATTATGTTTTACGTGCTTTTATTTCTACACGGACTAATGGATTCCAAAAATTCAAATCGGGCTGTTCCTTATAGAATTGGTGTAAAAAATACTTTTGCCTGGTTTCGTTCCACTCCCAGACACTATTTCCAAAAACTGATATCTAAATAAAAAAGTAAAAATGTACTCAAAACTACATAACATAATTTACACAACTGATTATTTTATTTTAGTTAAAAATAAAATCATATTTTCTTTTCATTTATAAATGTATACAAATATCACAAATTCTGAAGATTAAACTATGATGAAATAGATTTTTAAATAAAATACTTTGTGTTAGAATTAATTTTAGTTTTATATAATGTTATCCCTACCCAATTATTTGGAACTTGTCTAGTTCCATTTACATATTTTGCATCAGCCCATACGTAATAATCTGTATACGGTTCAATGCTCTGTACAGATTTAACAAACCATTCATGTTGATCACTTGTATGGTTGGGTACAATATCAAGAATAATTTTGATTCCTACAAATTCAAAGTTATTAATACACATGACTTGTATATTATAATTGTATGATTAATTATATCCTAAAAAAAATATACAGACCATTATCGTGAAGTTTAGTTATTAACTCTTCAAGATCTTCCATTGTGCCCATAAGGTTATCGATTCCTCTGAAATCCGTTATGTCATAACCAGAATCAACTCCCGGTGAAGGGTATATTGGAGTTAACCATATGGCACATACTCCCAAGTACTTAAGATAGGGAATTCTGTTAATTATTCCTGAAATAATAAAATTAAATGAACATTAAGGTATTATGCTGTAGAACGTAAAGTATCGTAGACCAGAGTGAATAGAAATATATGTATTAATATTAAAATGACGATTAAATTTGTTTCATAAAATGGTAATGATCTTTTATTAATAACAAATTATTTTCATGACTATGAGTTTGCATGGTGAACTTAAGAAACTGAAAATTGTTAAAAATAATGTATTACGTACCACGTAAGTCTCCAATACCATTGCCAGTTGAATCCATAAAAGATCGAGGGTATATTTCATAAATAATGCCTGTTTGCCACCAATCTAAGGAAGTTTTATTTTTCTTGCTTAAAAAGTCGTCATTTTTAATTTTATCTGAAATACCTTGTTGAATTGAAAAAATATGAATAAAATATACGTTCAAGATATAAACATTGTTAGTTGAAAATGAGTCAATTTACTTTCCATGATGTCCTCTATAATTTCATTTTCCAAGTTATGCAGATAGTTGATGGCGCTAGTAACGATCTTGTTGGACCTCAATTTAATGCTAGATATTTCTTCATGACCGAAATCAGCTAATTCTTTACTTCCAGCTTTGACGCCAAGAATAATACAACACAGCAATATAAAGAAAGACATTTTTGGGATGAATTGAATACAAATCTAAACCACAGGTCACATAGACATATTCTAAAATACTAGTGTAAGTTCACTACTAATGCATGACATTATATAGTATATATATATTTTAAAGATAAGATATACAACTTTTACAATAGGTATCATAAACTTCTAGTATTATAGTCTTATAGTGTCAATTATTATAGAATCGTTTTAATTCATGCTGATACTCTCAAAATATTAAAGGGATTAAAAATAACAATTTCAAACTGTGTTATAAATCACTAAAATATTGGCGTAGATGAATAATCGAACCAAAATGCAATAATTAAAAACTATTAACAACAGAGTATTTTCGATTGGGCATGGCATTTTTGGAATTGATTAAAAATTATTAAGTAAGAACGTTTTGGGAACAACAAAAACAAAAAATAAAACTGGGGAAATTGTTCTGCTGTACATTAGCTAGTGTCTAGAAGAGTCACTGTAACTGATATTTTAAATTTGAATTCAATGATATAAAATCATTATTGTGTACGAAAAACGGCTAATAATATATATCAAGACGGTCTGTCAGACTAAAAATTTTCTAAGCCTATATTTTAGGATATTATTGTGATTAAAGTATTTTATTTTACTATTAGACATTGGTACAACAGTTGGTTAAATTATTTTGTACGAATAGGTATGACAAATTATGGGGAATATAATATAATATAATACATTAGATAGGTATAAATAGAAAACAATTTCAGATTATAGAAAAATACTGTAGAATTAAACTCAATTATTTTTTTTAAAATTCCACTAACTACTAATTATGAGAAATTTTGTATTAGAATTTAAAGTTTTTTGACAGAGCGAAAAATTGCTTAAATCAAAACCAAAATTCTTGCATTTTTTAATCTAACTTCTAGGAGTACCTAATAATTGATATCAGCTTCCAAGGTTGTTTTTGTGAAAAATGAATAGGATTTTCAGGACATATTAATGTATTTTTTATTCGTATTTGTATTTCTAATTCTTCATCGTTGCATAACATAAACTTTGTTATCAAATTACAACTTATTTATTTATTAATGCTTGGTTGTTATTGATTCATATATGATGTATATCCAGTCCAAAAACATATAATGTGATAAATTATAAGCAAATACTTAGTAGTAAGCAGTCATTATTATTATGGAATATACTGTGGTCCCTGCTTGATTATGCAGGAGTGGTGCCCTCATAATATTTTATTATGTCCAGCATTCCATGGTCTGTAGTAAAAAAATTCTTCAATATTATCAACATTGAAAGTCGTTCTAATAAAAAAATTCAAATAGTAGGTAACACAAGTGTACAGTATAATATATATTAAAGTGGTGATATCATAAATATATTTTACATAATATAGTAAGTCATGTTCATCAAACACGATAGGCGCAATAAAATATATAATTTGATACCTCGTGGGAACAGAAATAATAAAAAAATTGTCTAAATATTTCTCATATTTCTGTAAAGCGATGTTATTAGCTGTTGGACATACAAAAAACAAAAATTTCTCAATAAACCTGTCACTGATTAGTTTTTAAAATTCAATGAATACCTTCGTGTAAAACGGTTTCTACCTATTTAGTTTTATAAAATTTCGACCACAGTCTGTTGTAGTCAATAATTTTTATGCCATAACAAATTTGCTTTCCTGAAGTAGCGAAAAAGAATTCAGTGGTATTAATACATTAAAATCTCAATGTAAAGAACACTTTCACTACATCACGATCAAAATATATTTTAATCAAGTTTATCGTCAAGAACATTATTCAGTGAGTAGGTAATATATATTATATACGTTTTATTAATGCAAGGGTGTATATTTTATTATATACGTATTGTTATCATATAGACATTAATTATATTGTCTACCTAACTATCTATACAAATATCGAAAAATAAAAAAAAATATTATAATGCTTAAGAGTATATGTTATCGATCAATCATTATAACCACCACCATCAAATGTTTCCAGAGAAAGTCATTTTACTACTATTTTGATTTCTAAATCATCTTACAGGATGTACTAAGAAACGTATTGTGATTATTATTTGTATTTTTGTGGTGCTTATGTACACGCATATAAAATAGTAAAATAATATTATTTATGTTTAGCAGCGATCGCTTCGAACATTTGAGCAGCCACGACAATTTATCGTTTGTTCATGATATTATATAATATTTCCTACTGTTGTATTATATTAATATTATATATATATATATATATATGTGTGTGTGTGTGTGTGTGTGTGTGTGTGTGTGTAGAGAGAATACCGAGCTTAAATCACGAAGGTTAAATTCGAGGTTCACCGAAACCTTTTGACGTCGAGCTTGTCCTCGTATGTGTGGTCAATGCTTGGTCACAACGGACAATGCTGCTGAGTCCGTGATTCCGAACAATAATTATAATAATAATATCGATAATTTAAGTCGTTTTCGACCGGGAAAAGGGGAGAGAAGAGATAGCAGACGAAAAAAATATGATATATACTCTCTGGTCTTATTATCAAGACGACCTGTTACTTTTGTTTTTGAAAAACCTCCCTTTTCCAAAGTAGATCAAATTTATTTCAATGACCGACACAGTCTTCATTCTATACGCTGGTACGTATAACTTTGTAAATTTCCAATCGTTAGATCCATTTCGTATTGCTAGGTTTGATATAAGAGTCAGTAGAATATTTAATATTAAACTAAAATGTATGAACATTATTCGTATTCTCTTGTAAGGTTTTCTTATGTTAAAATATTGTGAGTAGAACACAATAAACGGTTTTAACTATCAGATTGGTCGTTGGTAAATTCTAAATTCACTTTACCTAATATTTAAGCCAATGCTAAAAAATTGGAATCGCAGACACTATATGATCAATCATTGATGTAAGATGGAAAAATACAAGAGAGTGTGACGTCCTTCTAATTATGAAAGTTATCAAAATATTGAAATATAATTTTAAATGATAACTACCAGTTACCATTTTTAGACTCCCAATATTATACATATTGATATCTGATCTGTATTTAGTATGAATTATACTACCTAATTATAGGTACTTAGATAGGTATATTATATTGTTCTTTAGTAGTATAAATGATCTAAATGTATTTATTTGTTAATTGATATTAAAACCAATAAAACAATAAAATAATATAATTTTTATAAATTATGTATGTTGCAATCAGGCACGTATGTGAAGTGCTTATTTTGTGTAATGAAAAGTCAAAAATTCTATGAAAGATTACACATATTATGATAAAATAATAAAATATACTATACACAACGATTAAACAATTATATACAATATTATTTAATTAATCCGTCTAAACTATAAATTATACTTTTTTGTATACTACAAATATTTAGTTAGTTAGTATATTTTAGGAAAATGTCGTACGGCTTAGTTATTTATTAAATTCGTCATGAAAATATTATTTTTAATATCTATAATCTATATAGGTAATATTTGTTACTTGGTGTTGTAGCTAATAATAAGGAAATATCTCTTAGAATCTAAAATATGACTTTATTCTTTATTAAAACAAAATTAACAATTGTAGTTAGACATTTTACGACGGGCAGTCTCATGAACTGAGCTACTATAAACATACTTTGATCGTAAAAAAAATAATACATACATAGATTTTTAATTAAAATAAAGGTACCTGTGTGAATTTAAGGCACTGCCAAGCTTGCCCGCGGGCTGTGCCACGCTGGGGTCCACAAAACCACATCCTGTGTTTTAATTTCAAATAATAAAATACATTTTTTCACTGACGGTCCCCAGACTATTCGCTTCAACTCGACACTATCCAGACGATGTCCATTACCAACCACCGAAACCGATACCGCTCGTAATTTATAACTTTTGCACGCGCGTGTGTATTGCGTGAGTGTGAGTGTGAGTGTGAGTGTGTGTGTGTGTGTGTGTGTGTGTGTGTGTGTGTGTGTGTGTGTGTGTGTGTGTGTGTGTGTGTGTGTGTGTGTGTGTGTGTGTGTGTGTCAGACGCCTCGACACTACCAACATTTTTTTTTTGCGTGCGCGTGACCATCGCTGTAAGGTCATCAGTCATCGCCACAAATTATTAATTAACGGCCACCGAAATATTACATGTATAATAGTTTACACTCCGCAGCGGTATGAGTGTACCTATACTTGGCAAAACGTCAACAACAATATTATGTCGAGCAATATATGTCTCGTATTATACGTCTATATATAATAATGACTGTTTACAGACACACTATACTATAATAATACACCGATCGATGGCTGCAAGGGGTATTAAAAAATCGAGCACAATTGGGCTCCCAAAGCAGATAAATAAAAAGAAGCGCGTTTATTATTTCGTGCACTGTCTTAACGGCAAAAAAAAAAATGTCGGTATACCGTGAAAATGGCACGTTTTAATTAGGTAGATATAAATATGTTAAAAAATGTATACTGGGCTCAAGAGTTCTTTATATTTACTTTTGAACGTTACAGCATAATATAAGGTATGGGCGTATAATATTATTGGTCTATAAAATATTGTCGTTCATTCATCAGAGACTTCAAGACGATTTAATACTTGCCGTCTATATTCTCACTGTTATAACTTATAACTATGCAGGAAATCGTGAACAATATAATTTTGTAGTTTATCGTATGACCTAGTGGTGAACTAGTAAGTTGTGATAACGTGAAGCCGGACTACAGCAGCTTTGGCACGCGAAACCGATTGAACGAAAACCACAACGACAGTATAGCAAGACAGTATGATTCCTATTATAGCTGTCATCCCGCACAAGACGCGATACGCTGGCAGTTCGCATGTTGATTTTAATATCATAAAATGTATAATATAAATGCGCGTTTAAGAAAAAAAATATTCAATACAACTATTTGGCGAAGGAGCACCTATAATATTATATGGTTGTTCTATAATTATGCAGACTACGCGTTTCACCCAACGTGAATTTGGCATCCAATTATCCCCAAAGGCGGTTGTGTCCGAAACAGATTAGGTGGTGATTAACAAACGCAAAACACAACGGAGGCTATACGACCATTACGTTATTTTGTGATAATGTTATTAGAACTGACTAATGTATGATACGAGTGCACCGCGTGGCGAGCTGAAAGCTGATCGAAATATAAAACAAAAATTCTTCAAACGTTTGTCATTATTACAATTCAAAGTATTATTATTATAAGTTATAGGTATCTCGTTCCATTTTCTTTTCTTATAAAAATTATTATTTTAAAAACTGATTCAAAAGAACATATCAGCTGTTGACCTGACTCGAGAAGTTTAATAAAAATAAAGTAAGTACAACAACTACGGTTTACGGCGAATGTCAGAAATTTACAATGTATTTTATTTTTAAGGTATACATAACCAATAAGTGTGATTCTTTTTACCAAGACGAAAATGTATGTAATATTGCTTCAAAGTGTTTTACTTTTATTAACAAAAAAACACAACATTTATTTCGAACATTAGAACGTCGATACTCTATAAATTCTGAGGATCTATATAAATAATGATATTATTATCCTTTAAAAATATCTTCTGTTTGAGTACGTATTATCGTTAAGTCGTATTCGTGACGTATATTTCAAGTGGCAGCTACTTAATGCCCCCATTTTTGATACCACGATTCTGGGACTTTTATAATATATTTAAATTTCCTATAGGTATTAGGTATAGCGTTTTATACTTTTATATGACTTCAAGTAAGACCTATTTAGGAAAAAAATATTGAAAGATCATTCAACACGTCGTTGTAAATAGAGAAGAAATCAATCCAATTATAGGGTCAAGCCAATGTCTACACTAATTTTTTTTTTAAATAATATTTTAATATTATCAACCGATATAACTGATACTTACCAAGTTACCTACTAAATTTTATATTTTACTATATTTAACCTTGTTTAATCTATTTAACACTGTCGTTTTAATTTTAGATTTTGATTGGAGCGATAAATGTTTTTTTTTCTGTCTACATTACATTTTGAAGAAGTAAAAATATTTAAATTTTAATATTTTTGGTGGTCAAAAGTTATTCTCAATACTTTTTAAAGTAATCGTAATTAAAATAAAATAAAATTTAATGAAAAATGGAAATTTTCACGATAAATCCGTATTTGACAAAATCATTTTTTGGTGTAACTCAAAAACGAACAACCGTATTGCTGATACTTGAAATTTAAAACCTTGTAATTTTATAGCAAATAGTATAAATTATGGAGTTCTTTAATCTTTCTACCTATTGAAATTGAAATCGATATATTTATAGTAACATATAACTTTTTTATATTTGTTTAACATACACCAGTGGTGTCGATAAATAAATCAAGTGGTTAGATTAAATAATTTACCTTTAAAATAACATAATATCATTGAATTTGTTTACCGAGACTATCCTAAATTAATTTCAATTATAACCTATCCTATAAATCGTGAAACAATAATAATTGATAACCATATATATTGTCTTGTTTACATGACATTAAAAAGGGATTGTAACTTGTACCTACCATAAATTCATGCATAGACACCTGTTGTTGTGGGAATATAGTCTATTGTTGTTAATCGTAATATAATAATATATTATAGTATTAATATCTAATAAATTTAATTTAACTAACCACAGTAAACAAATAAAATAGATATGATAAATTATTTACCTGGTGGATTATGAGTATCAGACTATAAAACATGTTTACTGATACACTGTAAATAAGTTTATTACCTACCTAGTTAAAAACTTATCAATTGATATACACATTCAGTACCTAATAATATTATTTTATCTTGGACGCACATTTTTATTTCACTTGTAATAAGTTTAGGCTGATCTCTACCGAGTGTTTTCACTAAGCTGAGTGCTGACACGTACTACAGCCATCAGCTATCAGACAAGTAGTCCATATAAAATCGTCCTTAGAACAGTAATGCATAATATTATTGTTCAGCAAGCTGGAAGGATCTGTAAACGGACAAGGCACTTATATTAAAAACCTTTCTACGATGCTGATTTTTAATAATTAAAAGGACGCTACACAGACATTTATTGTTGTCTCAGTCTTACAAGCGAGTAACATAGCAAATTTTACGTTCAGAAAATCACATTTAGCTCCGTTAATTCAAAAATTACAGTGAATTTACCTTTTATAACATTTGAAGGAAAGATTATTATCCAGGGCATTTCATAGGTTTTTTACTATAGTATGTTAATTTAAAAGCGAGTCATGAGTATTTTAAATTATTTATATATTTAAAAATACTCATAACTCGCTTTAAAATTAAAATATAACAAGTCTATGAGATGCCCTAAATAATAATCTTACCTTTAAATTTTATAAGAAAATGCACTCTAATTTACCCTCAATGTTCTACTCTGGTCCACACTTGACGGGACCTCATACGGATTAAAACTAATTTATTAGATTTCAATAATTAGTGTCAATGGAATTCACCAATATGATCGACAATCAACCTCAAAATCACTAAATATTACGAAATAAATAAATTTTCTTTAGACAGATCAATGAGTCTTTATAAAATAAGTCTCCATTCTTCTATCATTTAGCTGCTATTTAGATTTTTATCAGATTTTAATTGGTTGGTCATAGCTTACTTTTTAAATTATAGCAACAATCGTTAGTCTATTTATAATGTAATAATATTTACTTATTATAATTAAATAAATGGTTTTTTATTAATAATAAATATAATATTTTTGTGAATCAAAAATGTTTAAAACTAAATTTTAGATTTTAGAAATTAAATAATTAATGTAACCTTAAATAAATTTACAATCCTGAATATTATATAAAGGTATCATATTAACGATTTTAATATTTTTTTTTGCCTCAATAATGTAACTTTAAGTTACGTTTTTAAAAACTAGTTTTTTGTTGGCGCATTTTTTGTTTTTTACAGTTGACTACTGTAGACCTTTAATAATTTTAAGATTAAAACGACAATCATTTTTTCATCCCTCGTCATTATAAAAAGAACCCTCCACTACCTCTTTCTAATTATTACTCTACGCATATTAATGTTTGGAGAAAGTAATAATAAATCTTTACCTAAACTAAACCCCGTTCAGCCACCCATAAAGATTTTCACCTGAAAAAAAAAAAAAAATATGATACGAAACGAGAAGAACGGTTATTTTGGACCACAAAAATGTCAGGTTATACTATAATTATTATTGTTATAACTAATGTGAAAAGAAAAAAAAAGTGAACTCTGAGCTCCTAAACTTATAATCTGTAATATTCACAAAATGGTTTATTTTGTAAAAATATATTATAGTTTACATAATAATATTATTATGTACTTAAGTCATGGAATTATTTTTTGTTTGAGATTCTCAAAAGTGAAATAATAATATATAAGTAAACGTATATTATGCAAAAGCTATTTTATCATGGCCAGTGGTCACATTGTGTCCGGTACGATAACAATGGACCCAAACACAGACATTTGAATTAAACGACCATGTATCATATAAATTGGGTTGGTTTGTTTACAACGATCTGTGGTTGGACTATTGTTAGTTAATATACATTTCGTTAGGTTGAAATCTTTTGATAACATCTAAAATAAGGGGGAAAAAACGATACAGGTGAAATTATAGTAATCAGCAGATAATGTTACAAGGTTCTGTTGAAATATTCAAATCACAATATTTTTCAATAATAAATGATAAATTATTAAGTATTGGTTATTTTTTACTGTCATAACTATTTTATTAGTTTATTTTTTCGGGCAGACAACTGTTATTATTTATGATTTTTTTAAAAACGCAGATGCGTAATTAAATAAATAACAATATTATTTTTTAAATATAAATGATATAATACCTATCTATATTATTGAAATGCATAAATGTATCATTTTTTTTTTTAATATTTGTTAGGTTTTCCACATCGATGGTTTAAAATAGTAAACAATGTACCTATGCAATTAAAGTCAATTCAAGGTATATATCTGATGAACTCAGTAGATAAAAAACTAAAAAATAAATTACCATTTTCTATACAAATAATGATCGATATGATATTTAAAAATAATTTAATGATAAAATAGGTGATTGATGTGTATGGTATTTTGTAAGCTTATTTACTGTGCGTTTTAATTTAAAAAAAATACCAAATTAGGTAATGCTTCATGTTGTATCATTTTTAAGTTTATTAAATTATTACTATATTTATATCTACGATAGTCATGTCATTGGAATAATTAATAACAATGTTCAAACAGTACTGATTCTGTACATTTAAACTATGTATTCAACATTTGTGTGATATAATTTTTAAATATAACTGCAAAGTATTTCATAAGTTTACAATATGATAGTTATTGAAATAAATTAAGTGAGATGGATTTTTTTTCGTTTATCATTTTAATTTTCATAAATTCATATTAGTGTTGTCGTTTCATACTAAGAGAATCATACGATTTTATGGCTTGTAGTTTATCTTTTCCAGTCTTGTTCTTAACAATAGGTAATAATTTTTATTATTATTTTGTTTTTATTAAGATTTAATAAAGTTTTAAACAGCAATATTTCTTTAAGAATTATGACTTGTGAGACAAATGATATCAATATATTTTATTCGCATTGATGTATTCGCTTGATACTAATTTGTACACAGCTAACGAAGACAATATTATATCAAAATATTATATTTTGTTAAAAACAAATTATTAAAAACACGATGATTGATAAAAAATATGACTTGATTTTATAGGAATAAGTACCTACATTATTAAATCGGACAAATGGATCCCATCTCTCACCCACATCACAAAAATCCCAATCAAGATTTTGTTAAAATGTATCAACAATCGTACTGTAAATAAGAAAAAATTTAAAAATAAAATCAATTTTTGTTTCCTCTATTATTGTGAATTTCTTATAAACTATTTGGAAATATTTAAAAGTAAGGTGTCTGAAGTAGAACCATACGCAGAGGGCAGATGAAAGTTGTTGAGCTGTTTTACACACAAAAAGGCAATAAGTATTAACGGTAAAAAGAATGTAAATAAAAATGTACATTCATTTTAAAACCAATAGGTAGCTCCGTCGCTCCTACGCTCGGAATCTAAAACGCTATTACGTACTATAAAGAATTTATATTGTTCTATGTAAGTACTTGGTGGAATTGCATACACAATGCGCCGTGCTATAGATTAATAAGTTTAACAATGCATAAAATTATAAGTACTTTGTTCCTGATCTACAATATTACTAGGTATTCAATAAAAATCAACAAACAAATTGATAGGTAATAGAAAAGTTTTCAGTGACGTTATAACTTACAGTTATTTCCTAAAACCTTTGCTATACCTGCTACTCGTATACTATGCCTTAGGGATTTTATCTATGTGGTATGAAAACATATGTTTTTTTCTATACTTTGTTCGTAGGTGTAACTCAATTCCTTGTTCAATTATTATTTTTAGGCTCCTGGGCCCAACACTGTAACATAATAATAGATTGTATTTCAAAAATATATTTTCTAAACTTGAATAAAGTAATTAATTTTTCATAAACATTATTTGTGTACACAACTTATATATTATAACTAGTTACTACTTAATTGGTTTTACATTATATTTTAACCCCACAATATTGTTAGACACAATTTTATTAATATTGGTTTCCTAGATTAGTCATCAGACCGCATTATGATACGTATATTGATATTATATTGGCAGTATGTAGTAATTAAGTAATATAATATACATAAGAAACGAGACATACCTTAGAAACGAGCTATGACTTACAATTATTATTGGTGCGGTCTTATGGAAGTCTGAAATAAAATTTATTTACAAACCTAATAATATCTTATCGCACACACCGTATAATAATATGTTTGTTGCTTATTTAAATTGTTAATATAATATTATTATCTCCGTTACATTTTCCGCAATCAAGTTTACCTTAATGTTTTATCAGTCCTGGTGACATGTTTTGTGTACACGAAAACATTGCAGTGCACACTTTAGACATGATTAATTATCGTTAAATTAAAACCGGGGAAAAAAAGTATTCAGTGAAAGGGCAAGGAAAAAACTCGTAAAACTCAAATAAATTACACTTAACAAAAAAGCGAAAACAAACAGAGAAAACATCATTCATATTAATTGCATTTATGACGCTGCTACACTTTTAACTGTGTGCGGACGTCTTGGAGAAACTTAATATGTGTGGGAAATTTTAGAGAATGGACAAAACAAGGGTAGACGACTAGAAAGATACAGAGAAAGACAAGAGATAAAAGAACCAACGAGCCTTTGACACTGATTGATGAGCGTGTTGTTCTCTCTTTCCTTGTTTACCCGCCATTTCTTCTGAAGAATATTGTGCGAAGTATACTACTACGACTACAAACAGTGCCACCAAGAAATATTTCAATAACATTCTTTTTATGTGTATCTTGATATGGAGCGTAAATAAAAAGCTAAAACCAATGTATATTTGCACTAAATGTATTGTAAGACGACCGATTGTTTCTGTCACGCAATATAGACGGTCAAAAAATATGAAAACTGACTACACTTTCGAATACGAGAAAAAAAATATTAGTTCATTGTTCCTACGAAAATTTAAGTACTTACTGCATATTGATTTGTAACAATTCTATATTGATCATTTCAATAAAATGAATATTATAATTCGATTGTTACGAAACAATCAACAATTCGTTTAAAAAAATCGGATAAAGCTTTACAAAACTAGGTAGCTAATACAATTAAAATTATTTTTATCAGTTTGGATTTTGTAGATTTAAGATTGATTTTCCTCAATGTCACTGTATATTTACATATTTTATATAAAAATCAACTACCTATATTTTATTTATCTCAATAAAATACAGTTCACCAAAATATTATTTATGCGAGCAATTTCACATAACGACATAAATGCATTCAAAACATATTTCTATAATATTATTTAAATATTATAATTGTATTAATATGTATAAAAAACTTATTGACTACAACAAAATATTCTACTATATCGAGTAATAATTAATAATTAATTGATATCACTTACTATTTTTTAGGGACGAGTTACCGAACGACTTCTCAAGCTCTGATATTAAGTTGTTGGATATATTGTATGATTCTGCACAAAACTTATTTGGTAAGTATTATATTAATATGTCTAGAAATATTATTGAAAACATTTAAGCATTAGTATTAAATACATAGAACAATATTAATGTCAATTATAATTAGTAAGTGTGTTTTTATAAAACTGGATTTTTATCACAAACGAAGTATAATAGTTTGTATCAAATGTGTCGACAGTGGGTAAATGAATGTTAATTAATAATATTGCGCTATATAAAATTATATTATAATAATATGTTGATTCGCATTCAGTAGACGCCGCTGATAAGACTCATACGGTTGAGTCTTTTATAAGGTTCAAAATCGTCTGGAAAAAATTGGTAATAAGACTCAAATTTCGTAAGAAAAATCAACGAAAATAAACTTTTGAGTTGGTTATTAGTTAGTACTGGTTTCTAATCATGCCATGTATATATTGTATTATATTGAAAGTGTTTGGAATATTTGGAAAGTGGAAGATTATATTATGTTTACCGTGGTAGTTACAATATACAAAATAGTATTAAACATATTACAAAAGCAATAATATAATAAACATGTTTAATTAAGTTCTTTACACTGAAAACTGATAAATTTACGTCGACCAACACTGAGGGAAACTGTTCAAAAGTTGTGTGTAGCGATCCTAAAATTGTATTTTACTGCTCTAGCACTAAGCCATACTAAGCCATCTCGTAATAATAAATGGCTTAGTCAGTTCACAATATGTTTATTTAAATAAATCGTGAACAGATAGCTTTCGGCATTGAGATCAAACTATTTTTTCTCTCGACAAAATATAATCTGTCATAATTTTATATTATTGTAGTATTCACTTCAAAATATTAATGATATGAATATAGTATATTATGTACAATATATATTACTATTATGCATTTGTATGAATATTGTAAAATTAATAATGATTATTTTATTCAATATTTTGTTATTCAAATCATATTTTAAGTTGTAATTTAATATATCAATATTGAACTTACTAAACTATGGTTAAGAAAATTTTAATTTTTATCAAATCAGTTACGGAAAAAGATTTTACAGTATTTTTTCCTAGAATATGACATAAATAAGTATTTTCAATAGAGAGTTATTCAATATGAGAGTATTATTTATAATTTCTTTACATAGCACCATATATTTCATGGATCAGTATAGGATGTCTGGAGCAGTGAGAATATTATTCTAAAAATAAGAAGTTTGATTTAGAATTCATTACTTTAAGACTACTGTGAAAGAAAAAAAAAGACTAAGAAATCTATGTAGGTAGATAAATATAAATCCATAAAACCACTTTTATAAGTACGTAAAATACTATAGCATATTATATTTTTATATTTTAGATTAGAATATTAAAAAAAACCCAGGAAGTCATTTTACTGTATAATTGTAGGTGCAATATGTGTATATCATTAAATAAGAGGTCAGTGTATTTGATATGTTTAATTTGAAAATATTAAAAAAATCTTGACACCCTATATTTTATTATATATTTAAATTTACTAACTAATAGCAATTTATTCATATGTTAGGTTGAACTAAATATATATATATACTAGTTGTCTTGCCCGACGTTGTCCAAGTCAAAGATTTGTATTTTTAATAAATATATTTGTACATAACGTATATACCATATTTCTTCCAATTATATTAATATTAATATAATATGTAACCAATTGTAACTATCTAGATGAATAAAAAAATTTCTTTATCGTAAGCTAAAAAATATCGAAATGTGGTTCAAACTACTCTTTAAACTTTCCTGATATCTCCAAGAACAATTCGAAGTTTTCACAAAATCAGCTAAGTAGTATTTGAGTAGGTACCGATATAGTAGCTGTACGCATACAATCAACTCTCATATTGGTTTTAAGATAAGATTTTTTTTATTCAAAACCATAAACGTGACAGTTTGATGGACGCTTTTACCTCATCTGACCGAGAAACTAAAGACTTAACTATATTATTTTCATAGCCCAACATATTCATCTCTCTGCTCAGAATCAAAAATGCATACTAGATTTACTTTACATTTTTACTGTGGACAAATTCGTAATCTATATTCAGACTGCCTAGATTCAAAATATTTTCATCTGAATAACGTTATTAAACTTACGTCAACGGCAATAAAATAAGCATTGTAAGTAGGTAAACTCGTATTTTTTTGCAGTATGTTTCTAATTTGGTGATGTTACAAACAAATTCCGATACATTTCAGTAGATTAAATAGTTAACAGTGTTAACACTAATATGATATTATACCTCCTGAATATTCACATAAAAGAAATGGCAATATCTTCTGTGTCTAAGACACGTCGTGCCAGAATTATATTTTATAAGAATTCGTTGTCGATGAACGATAGGTAACCGACTGACTACCTGCGGTGGTTAGAGAAGATTCTGCAGTAGAACAATACAAAATAATGATAAATAATATTGTTTCCTAGGCGATTGCTGGGATGCTATTTAACGAATTCATATAAATTACTTAATTTTGTGTTATTCGTTATTGTTATTCACTGTCGTCGTCCAATATTTTTGTATTCGATTTTTCGATTTCATAAATTTTAATTTATAGTCAAATAATAACGATTTGTTTCCTATAAACGAATATTGAAAACCATAACATACAACCATCATTTGACATCCAAACTGATCGAAAAACTCAATCATAAAACTATTTCAGTCCTATAGAGTACGTTAAATAAATTACGACGTCGATCCTTAATGGGAATCTGTCGTAATATTTTTTCACCACTACTATCATTAATTTGCTGTTCGTTCCTTCTAACTTCGGGTAATAGTTATTTCTGATTTGTGACACGAACCTTAAAACTAATTTCATTTTGTTAGAGTTTATCTACCGATAAATAATTTATTTACATTACCCAAAAGTCTACTTGAGAAATGTTTACGAACATAGTATAAGGGGTATTTGAAATCAGTTTTTAACACAATAATAACTTATTGCAAGCGATTATTATTCGCCATGATTGTTTATTGTATAAACAAATTTAAGTAATCGTATTAAGGTTTTGAGTTATATTTTTACTTAAAAAGTTTTCAGTGTTCCAATGTTTCCAAAAGATATTACTTATATAGGTAACTACCATATTAAAGTCGTTATTCCATAAGCTTGATGACTTTTTTACAAAAAAAATGTGATGCGTAAGAAACAATTTATTATTTGTGTTTCCATATATGCAGTTAATTCGCCAAGGGTAGGACTTCAGGGGGCCGAACCTCTCAAGAAAATTCAATGGCCCCGAAATGGCCCTATCAGTTTTATTTATCTTCCCGATGTCAATAATGTATAATATATACGAATTATGAGCCACAAAATAAATTAAATTCTAAGATTTTATTCTATAAATATTCGTCAGCCGACAATATTGTTATGACAAGGGGGTGTGTGATGTTACAAATTTTGGGACCCCGTGTAAAATAATAGAAAATAATATTTAATTGAATTAAAGTTACCTGCATAATTAACTGTAATACTATATAATACATATTTTATGAAATGTTTTAAAACTGAGATTTCACTGTCACTGTGTATATAATAATATGTCTTATGTTTTAAATGCTATAGGTACTTGACAAATAGACAAAAAATTAAAAATGAATTTTCTTCACTCAGAATCTAATAATAAATTAAGAGATTTAAGAGTGGCTTTGTAAAATACACCTATGATTAAGATTACTATAGTAGGTTATTAACTTATTTTATTGAAATGGACAGAAACTTAATTGGGCGCATGTCTATGGTTTCATATTGGTTTGGATTTAAACCGTTTAAATAGACAACTAATTCAGAACCTAATTACGATTTACGTCATTTTATCCTCTGCAATGTATAGTAAATATTAAATATTGTTAAAAATGTCGGAAATTTTTTATAGTTTTGTAGAAATATAAAATTATATTTTAAATCAAGGTTAAGTTACACGTGTAGCCGTCGACCATGTTTATATGTCACAGATCTATTATTTCAACTGTTGTTTTAAAGGTGTGCCTTTCTGAAGTATGCTCCGTTTCCATGGGGCCCTAAATTTGAGCTGGGCCCTTCTACTGGTAGCACTGCCCTTGCGCTGGCTTTGGGCCAAAAAATATTTACCTCGCCTATGTAAAAATCACTTGCTACGTGTCTCTTTTACCTATCGTTTTAACAATTAAGGTTTCCATGTTATAATATTTAAAGCTAAAACTAGATTATAGTGTGGCGTATTAACGATTATAGGATAAGACGCCGCATTATATATTTTATGAATATAATATAAGGAATTGTCAATATTATGTTTATGTGTTGAGTCGCCAAAATATGTGTTCTACCTCATAATACGTCATAATAGCCACATTAGTTTTAAATCAAATTACAATATAGTTTAAACAGATTGATGTTTCTATAGTATTATTATAGACCTTTATATAATTAGAATATCCAATCTATATTGAAAGGATTCTATAATTTGATATACTGTAGTTGTCGAGCTAATTCATCAACGCACATGTGTTCCTGGTTGAAACTAACTAGAATTTATCGATTTTGTATTTGCCACATTATTTATTCCGTACCTACTCATATTATTATTATTCCATATTATTAATATTATTATGCGTTGAATTTTGAGTTAAACAGTCGTCATCGGGAGGAGTATGGTGTTTCATAATGTTAAATATTATTTTAACGTTAACTTTAAATCTCGTAAAGTGTATCAACTGGAAAAATGTCTTACGTCGGATTTCCAATGTCCTTGAACCAACTAACCAAGGTAAAATATTCTGGATTCATGGATATTAATTGTCATACTAGTTTTGTGCGGTACAGTTATTAGGAACATTTGACGCTATTCGCACGACAGCTGAACCTGTTAAGTTGACATCACTTAGACACTATAATGTCTTAATTAATAATGATATTAATCCAAAACAATTATTGTATATTATATTAATATGTTTAACGCTCAGTGAATTAATACATTGTTAAAGTTATACAATTAGTACCTATAATACTTAAAATACTGGTATAGGCGGCATTCCTCCTCCCGTATGCTTTGCTGCGAGACTTTTTTAAAATAAAATAATATAATATTCAATCAATAAGCAGTTTGTTTTTCGAACTTACAGCAAACGGCAACCTTAGTATGTCTGTTGATTATAAACTCAAAAACCACTCTAACAATTTTTTACAAAAGTCTCACAGATTGTTCTAAGAGATATCAGAAAAATGTAAGAGGTAGTTCGAATCTCCTTCATAAATATACCAAGTACACAAAGTGCTATATTATCCTATCCAATCCACCGCACATGTGGATTGTCTATCTCGGTCAAATTAGTTAACAAAACGAGGTCTCCCAATGAAGATTTTACTGAGTTGAGGTAAAACAATACCGAATTACACTGATATATATATATTTATTTTTGTACATTTTTTCATCGGCAAAGTCAGGTTATACAGCTATTACCTATAATATACAGAGTGTAACAGAAAGACCTGACTTATAATACGAAAAAAAAATGTATGCTAATTGAACATATTATGACAACAATATTATGAAAATTATTTGGATGACAAATAATATAAAAAATATATTAATGTCAAAAAATTCCCAAATAGAATATTTTGAAAAAAGATTCAAATACCTATAAATGTCCTCTAAAAAATATTGGTATTTTAAATTAATTTTTATCCAATCATAAATACCAATATTATAATAATATGAACATTAAATACTAACATTTGTAACAGGGTCGTTAGTGGTCACATATTTAGTTAAATTGAATACACCTTATCCTGATCTCAAATACAATTTATTATTATTAAAGGGATTGGAAGCGGTGATTTTCTGTTTTTGTCTAACACACGTAGGACATCGGCATTTAGAGGTATTTTCATTTAAACGTACCTCCTGATCAGTAAAGTAATAAGAATTCTAAAAAAAGATTTGAATTTTTCATCGAGCCTACTGCGATCGCTTTTCTCAGATTTTTAAATTTTTGATTTTAATATCTCCAAAAATTTGAATATTCCATTTCTTTTTCTAGAACGAATTTTTTTAGGACTTAGGGGGATAAAATCAGAAATTTGACTAGAAAGTCGATGTCGGGTAGACATGACGACAGGTTTAAATCTGTTTTTCTAGTTTTTATCGCTTCACTAGATCAATCGGTACGTTGAAATAAAAACTCCTTTAAAGTTCCTAGTTCCCGGTGTGTTAGACAAAACCAGAAAAGCATAGCTTCCTACCCTCTTAAGCTTAACATTAAAATATCTATTTTGGGTCATATTTTTTAACCGTGAAAAAACAAATTTATGAACATAATCTTATAATATTCTTTAAAGTCACTATGAAAAATGTGCGTACCCAAAATATGGGTATTGAATGAACACATATTTTTATTCATGATTTATTAAAACGATTATAAATTTGAATGTGTTGGAATTAATATAGTCATTAACATGATGAATGATGATATTAATCATAGTGTACAGTTTTACTCAAAATTCAATAATATGTATTATTTTTATGTTTCCATAAATAGGTATTAATTAGTTTTATAAATACTTTCACTATATTTTGTATTTAATGCAAAATATGCACTAGGTAAGCTATATAATATAGTATATTATATTCATGTTAGAATTTTAATTTAACTGTCATCAGAAAATACATAATAAAATACGAAATGAAAATTATGCAGTTCATAAACATGATGCTAGTGTAATGACAATGTTACAACAAACTCGATTGCAATTGCTTTATTATTTTAGAAACTTGGAATACGGATAAACTATTAAATCCTATATTATACTTTACTTAATGTCGTAACAGTGTTAGTTGATCATTTCGTGCAACTTCATAATGTAATCTTACTATGACGAAAGACACATATGATTTATGAATAGAAGTAAAAGTGATGGGACATTGTCCTAATTTGACCCTTAATGGTCCGTAAACTGTATAATAATAATATATATGTTACGTTTTCAACGTATCTCGCTAACTATAAGTTTCATCAATTTTTCATCTTAAAGTTTACGGACTTAAACTTTGTTAAACCGTAAGTACGTACTATCATTATAGAACTTGGTTCATCACTTTAAATTTAAAAGTGGGTATAAGTGTTTTTAATTGAAATAAAAACAATTAATTTTACATGGTAGTTATATTTTACTGTTATTATAATATTAAATGGACATAACTTTTTTTTAGTTATGTTCATATTTATTACACCAATCGTAGCCATATATCATTTTCGCCATATTCTTGTTATATTGTACGTAAAAGACTCAAAACCAACTGGGATTTCACCACAATTAAAAACCCAAGACATTTAATACAATATGGTACATTTCACAGGTAAGTAATTATCCAACACTCAATATGGTACCTACTAAATTTTCTGTGCTAACTTGTGCGGTCTGTCCCTGAATATTTCACATAGCTATAATATTATGCGTTAGTATGATTCATAAATAAAAAGTTTGCAAATCGATCTATTCATAGTCTTACGCACACCTATATCATTTGGATTCCGTTGCAGTCTAACTGCCCACGTTATTAAAAAAAAATATACTTTATAACATTTTGATGAATAAGAAAATTATAATAAACTCGAAACATACGCATTTATCAAAATGTTATACAATATATTTTTTTTAATAATGCGGGCAGTCGATACAAATGATACTACTATTTCGTAAAAAAAATAAGCACATTGTAAAAAATAACATTGAGGGTCGTTAGAATAATATAATATGCTAAAGTTCAAAAATGATGCATCAAAATTGAAGCTAAAAGTAAAATACGAAATGTGCTGCGTTACTAAACAACTATCAAAGTAAAATTGTATACAGCACTGAAAGTATAAAATGCTTAAAATTATTAAGGATTACTATCGTTGAACTCTTCTCAGAATCCTCTCACCGACAACTATCTGTGTCAATAATCCTCCAAACATTACTATCTGTAGGCCACTTTATTCCGATGATGAAAAATATACAATAAACGTGAATAGTTCATATATGTACTATTATTAAGTGCGTGGTGATTACTTTCGTTCATGAATGGTTAACTATAATTTCACTCACATTTACCGATTGTGCTATCGATATTTAATTAAATTAACGAAAATTAATCAGCCAGACACTGAGGAAGTTCTTCTATTCAAAACAATTATTTCACTGTGTGAGAATTAATCATAAGAGTTATGATTTAATAAAAACCGACCGTAAGCAAAATAAAAACATTAAAAAGTATATTTTTAATTCTAAGCGATCTATGCACAGTTATTATCAAAATTGAGATAATTCTGCTCAACCCAATTGAAAATTCTCAGAGTAACTTAGTAAAACTGGGTATTAATGCGGTATTTAAATATTTAAAATTATTATAAATTATTGTTGCGCCCTCGTGGAGCGTTTAAACTTTCAATACTCATTTCTGAAACTAACTTTATTATTATAATACTTATTAACAATAAGTATAATTACTATGGAATGTTTTTTTAATGTCCTTTTTGTATCACCTACTATATTAAAAATTTCGTGAAAATGTATTGCGTTTGAATTCGACGATTCGGTGTTTATTGCGTTCTATAAAATATGTATTA